>JANFOE010002127.1:0-60778 GCA_025667525.1 Glebionis coronaria | reverse complement strand
GGTATGGTAAAACCTGCAGCTGCACCTCAGCCTACACAACCGCTAGCTACTTCTTCTATAGGTGAGTTAACTTTTTGAAACTATTTCTTTATTTGTTGTTCATAACTTATTATGTGTTTTAATATATTGCCGAAAGAATTGGGGACCTTGAGGACTTATGTCTAACCCAAAGGCGGGACTGTTACAACCACGATACCTCGGGTAAGTTACAATCAACAGATAGTAAGGTGATGTTTGTGTTTTGTAATACCATACATGCATCAAGTGTATTGGATCCTTGAGACGTGTCATTTTATCCTGCCTATGAAGTCGCAAAATACAAAAAAATATTGGATAACCTATTTGTACATACTGATTGGTTTCTAGCACACCGTTTGATGTTTAGGCTATAAAATAAAAGTGCAGGTAAAATCCGCCCATTTGTTCTCATCTTCGGATCTTGTGTACTATGATTCTTATGAAGTAAGTTTTTTGTGTTAGCTTAGTGTTGAATAAGAAATTGATCAAAGCGAAAGGAAACAAAACAAACAAACCAGATGATGAGGTATGAAACAAATTATGTGAAACTTGAAGGGGTTGTTGAAGTAATTTTTTGTTCACCACTTGAATAGCCTCAGGTATGGATCTTATTAAATGAATAACTAAAAGATGCATTAATGTTGTTGCGAACACGGTTGAAGAACCTGAATTTCACATGGCTTTTTTGCACATTAATGATCCTGAAAATCGCTGCCCAAACAAAGGATTCGGATTTTTAAATTCCAGCCAATATCTTTTATTGTTGCCTTTTTTTGAAGTTATACTTTGTATCAGTTATTATAATTTTTGAATGCGCTACAAAGAAGCAACATTTCTTGCCAAAGATTCATGAGAAATTTAGGGTGCTACGTAAAATGTAGGTAAATATAAATAACCATACATTGGTCCTTTTGGCCCGAAATCACTAAGTCTTATGATATGTAATGTACTTTAGGCTCGAAGGAGAGGTCTAACACGCCCCACTCTTCCTTCTTGCAGCATCATTTTCTTGAGTTTCGATACCTACACATGAACGCAACTTTACTGCATAACACGATTCACATGTAAATTAAGCCTTCGAGGTAGCATTTATGACCCATTTATGTTGAGCAGGCTCAGGTTATGTTTTATCTCTAACTAATCGAACTGATAAAATAAAAACAATATATCTTAAAATGAAATGGGTCTATTAGTAATAGATCAAAATTCACCTGAAGTGAATTATGAAAAATAGATTATTTTTAAGTGATAGCTTACCTACTGATGTAAACAAAGTGAGAAGAAATAGAAAAGTAAAATTATTGTTATGCTGTTATGGATGCTCACTGTAATTTATTGCAGGCGTGGAATGATCCAAACTGGCTCACTTGTAGATGGAGCAGCCCCCAACTGTCTGTTTGGGCTCAGAATGGAGAACCTTTCTGTTCCTAACATTTTAGAAAGCAGTGGTCTTACTGCTAATTCATTCTCCATGTGCTTTAGCCCTGACGGTGCTAGTAGAATTGATTTTGGAGATAAAGGCAGCTCGGATCAAGGAGAAACGCCATTCAATTTCGATACTCCTTAGTAAGTTGATTTAGATTGGTTTTCAAGTTGTGAAGTTAGTTGTTTGACTTTGACTCTCACTTAACATAATCCTGCAATGCATATATCGCAAGCAGAACATTGAATATTAAGCATCATGAAGTTATTTACACTCAAACTTATGATTGCTGTGAATGGAGAGGAGGCGGGTGCAACGACCTCACTTGTCATGTCACAATACATGACGTGCCGGCCGAGAAAAATTACCTCCAAATCACCGCATATCAAATGCCTCCCACACAGTTTACTAATTCAAAATTTGTTGTTTAAATCGTAATCGAATTATTGGTGTTGATTTAATTGAATGAAAATACATTGTTAATTGTGTTCAGGGTTGAAATATTCAAAGAAATAGGTTAAATTACTTCTATTATTCAATCCATCCAAAGGAAAAAAAAGGTATCGGTGCCTGCTGTATGACGGGATCAGAAGAAAAAAAAAGAATTGGGTTTTTGTTGATTTGGTTCTTGTCTGGGTATGATAATATCAAGTTATGTTGACATCTTGTCTTCCTTTCGATAATTCTTTTTCATTAATGTTTATGTGTTGAATCTGTTTATGAGTTTTATTTTGAATGTTATGTAGCTAAAGTTTTCTTATTCTTGGATATGTCATGACTTCTTTATTTTTTGGTTTCAGGGATGCAGATGATTGGTCTAATGGTTGTACAATAGTTTCTGGAATAGAAGAGATCTGCATTGGCGGGGAGAGATTGAGAATAATTTTTGCTCAAGTAATTTAAGGAGAACAGTGACAAATTTATACAGTCATTCTGTTGGTTTATAGAGTTCATAACAATTATTTAAAACCCTAATATGGATCAAAGAGCGCATAGCGGAAGCGATTAACAAGATCATTAATTTAACACAATTATGATTAATCAAGGCTAGGGTTACATACCTTTATCCTAGCAAGATCCACAAGACGACGGAGCAAACGACAACTAGGGTTTATCACGAACACCACCAAGAATAGAGTCTAAAGTAAGACTATATCACGTTCTTGTACACACGTGATACGGCGGGTTAACCGTGAGTCTAGCACGAACAAACCGAGCTTCCAAGTCTATGGAAGATCTACCCAACAACCCTAGAGAGGGGCTAGGACTAGATCTAGAATAGCTTATTGAAAATCAAAGAAGAACCCTAATAGGGTGTTTGTTTGGCCGGCGGTTAGAGCAAGAGAAAGAGAGATGTGTGGTGAAAAATTATGAGGCTTTAGGTTTGTTTATATACACCTTGGAAAACTTCTCTTCCAAGGTTAAACAAGATAAAGCCACAAAATCTTTTCTCCTTATCTTTGTCTCCTCTATTTAGGCCGGATATATACATGCTCCAAAAGAGGTTTCCGGAACTTTTCCGACTCCTTCTTTTAGCTTCTTTAACCTTCTATAACGGTCGTTTAATACTTAACTTTTAATTACTTAACGATCGTTAGCTACGGTTTGATTTAATAAATATAATAAATATATTTAATAAATAAATAAATTAACTCTTCACGTAATGTGTGCAATCCCGTGATCTCGAGTTCGATCCTATCTCACGACTATTAATTTTAAGTCCATAAACTTTCAGCTCCCACTTGGACAAAATTCTAATATCGTGATCACATTGACTAGCGTCTAGTTACACTAGCAATGTCACTAGTACAACTCGAGTAAGGTTTCTTGGACAAAACTTTTTAATGATTAAATCATTATTATTATTATCCTTTCATTTCAAATACAACGTTAATAAGGATATGGATCCTAGTCATTCCTTTCATTAACCATTCTGTTTCTCGTTTACGGATATAGCAAGATCACCAAAACAAATTTGGGTGCGGCCGCACAGATATCTTACTACTCCCCCGAGGGGCCCAGCTGTATTATACTTCAAAATAAATTTTGAAGGAAACGAATCCCATTTTGACTACAAGCAAAACTTATGAACTTTGCAACACTTCCGGAAATAATCCTTATAACTACCAGTTACGTTTAGCGTTAGATTATTCCACAGAAATGCACTAGATCCACGACAGTTTCCTGGTATCTCAGGTCTAAGGATAACTATTTATGATTTACTTGATGACAAAGATCCATAAAGTAAAATCATATAGTTGGGATAAGTCCAATATTTGATCCATCAAATATCATCCAAAATTGACCAATATACTTTCAAGTATACTCTGTCACTATTTTGAATTGTCTTAGTTTAATAATATTCCCATATTATTAATTGACAACGGACATTTAGAAACATCATAATGCTCATGGATTTAAAACATGTAAAATAGGATACAAAATCAAATAACAGAAAATAAACGAAATCCAATCTTTATTTCATCAATTCAATAATGTCTTACATCCTTTATCCAAATACTAAAATAGATCAATGCATAAAACTGGTACATGCATCATGCCTCTAGTAATGACATTCATACTTGTTTGGCAAAGCATAAAATAACCAATCTTGACCTATTGAAATTTTGAGAATACTTTCTTCAAGAATTCAAATCATTGAAACTCTTGTACATGTGCATCCAAACAATTTGATATTGCCACATAGTATCAAAATTGTGAAACATCCTTGATCACCAATTTCCTAAACTTCCAAAACACATTTGAAGTTCAAAGTATTCTAATTCTTTAATGTATAATGCAACTTTAATCAACATGTCATCTCCAAAGATCCCATGACTAATATTGAGTGTTACCTCAATTATATCTTTTCAAGTTTTACAACTTGTCATAAAAGATACAAATACGTTACCATTAATATCTATTATGTAATGTTTGATTCCAACCAAAACCTTCAAGTTTGTTGGCTATGATAATTTGCACAACGATTGACAAATTATTCATCTATAGAATATGGAAGCCGATCCAAGATTTAGGATGTTATTCTAATTCCAAACATATTCCTTCAGAATATTCATTACACAAGTTATTTAATAACTTTTTAGATAGATTAATATATTCAAATCATCATGTATTTTAAGCATGATACAAATACAACACGACACACATGAAAATTTCTCAAACCAGATTTAGATTTCTTCATGTCCTAAATATCCATGTAAACTTACTACATGGCATATTACGTTGTATTTTCACCGCATAAATAAATAAATTTATTTGTCCCAAGGTTATGTATATCTTACTTTCTAAATCTCCAAAGTAAAGTTTCATCTCAAATCTAAACCAAATCAACATTTAATTTGAATGAAATCTCACTTTCTTACATGTCTATTTGACACATATAATTTAAGAAAATAACCATAATACTCCCACTAGCTTTTAGGAATACTCAGAAACCATCTTATTTAAATTTAAAACCAAACTTGGATTTCAAAATAAACATAAGAATAATCTCCTAGATGCATGTTTTTATCCATTCACGAATAATTGCATTTTGTACTTTTCCAAAGATTTATATTTTGAAGTAATAAACTCATTTCGATTACTTAAGTCCTTTCTCAAGTAGTCATTCAAGAAATAGTTCATTCATATCCAAATTTGTCAATTAAAATATGACCATCAAAATCTTTATATATTTAATGTATTTAGGAAAGAATACTCAATCACAATTAATTACTTAAATGTGATTAATAATCTATTCACAATACATACATTAAATATGTGTACAATTTTGTCCATATAGTTTCGACACAAAGATTAAACCACTACAATTGGCGTTTTTCTTCCTTTGACGAAACTTATCTTCAATTTCTAGTCAAACTATTTAAGATAGACCAAAACCGAAATTTGATTATCTTGTTGGACAACATCTATAACAATCATAGTATGAGTAGTTTACCCAAAACAATATTTGGTAATAAATCATAACAATTATTTGTAACTCATAATTCTCAGCATATAAATCGCATATCCGAGATATCCTTACGGACCTATGACATAAATTCCTTTATCTTAAGGTTTAGCATTTACACGCCTACCTCATGATGATTACTAGTGTATTTTAGAAGACCATGTATCTTGTAATTTTATCTTTCAAGATCAAAACTCCCACTTGCTATTAGTAACTTAAAATTACTCTTTAAATACATAGCAAATAGATCAACACTCCAACGTTATCTATATGGGACATTACAAAACACAATGGCCGTTTCATACTCTTTATTTTCTAAACAATCCACTTCATAAGTAGTTTAGCAAAATCCGAACTCCATTTAAGATATAATGTGATTCATCACATTCCATATATAATGGTATCTTATTAATCTTCTTAGATCAAGTCATACTCAACTTTCTAACCTTGATTTCTTTTGGAATAAAGGAAGATATAGTTATCTTGAATCAAACATCACTATCATATTGAGAATTTTGATTCTCCTAATGAACATACCATAACAATGATGTATTTCATTTAGGGAAATATTGTAAGTCAATCTTAACAACATTTAAGATAAATATATATCTTTAGGCTTACCTATATACCAACTAAATAATCTTAATGGTATAATAGATTTCCTAACCATTTTGCATGCTTTATAACTCAAGTACTTTTAATACAAAGTCACTTCATAAAAGTTATAAGTCCATTACACGTTACATGTATATGTCTTTAGTGAAATAGAGACAATACAATAACGTCTTACTTTATATTATACGTCTTCCAATATTTTATGTTTATGACTTTATTCAATAAATCATAAACATGTATAACTAAAGTAAAACATGAACACCACTAGGTTTCATTCATCTTTTCAAGTTAATTCACTACTATACTATTATATGAACACCACTAGGTTTCATTAGTAGTATAAGATTATTCTATGTATCTTATGTCATTCAAGGAATTTGTCCTATTTTAAGAAACTTCAAAACATTCCACGCCCGATCTTACGACATGTGGATATTTTACCCTTGAGTTTACAATTTAGTCCAAGCTCTTACATGACTAAATCAAAACAACAAGTGTTTCTTAAAGTGAATGATATATATAATTTTAAGTAGTCTTTTAATCATATTGACACATGATCTAAATATTAATTAGATTGTTAGTCTCTTATCTTAAAGACAAGAGAATCATATCTTTATGAGTTGTTTCTTGCACACAATGTTCATTTCTCCCACTTGTGCATGGAACAACCTCATATATAAGATAAACATCACGTCTAACGTTCGTCTATACAAAATATGATTGTGCCACATATATTAGCTTTTTACAAGTAGATGTAGAATCACTTAATCAACAAGAATCAGTACATAACTATCTTTGAAGATATTAGTGTCAACAATTCGAAAGTAATTATCTTAGGACATACTAAAGATAACATGGGTTATTACCAAGACAACAAAGCTTGAAACTCCCACTGACTTAGAGAATGTTTTAATAGACTCAAAATCAGTAATACAACACAATTCTCCCACTGAACTTGACAACATTGAAAAAGTTTCATAATCGGTGAAAATAATTAGTGTTGTGTTTACTTTCTTACACTTTTGAAAAACACATTCGTAACAATTACTTATAGTGTTTAAGAGTGTACTCTACTGCGTAAATGATGACTTACCCATCAAATGCTTTTAACTTGAAAGACTTGACATGCAATTTCTTCCTTAATAGGTCTACCAACCCCAAAATGGTATGTAGTGCCTATAAATGGTCAAAGCACAACTACTAGCCAAATATGCTAGTTTGCCTTATAACCAATATGCGGTAACTTTAAATAACTCAAAATATGCATTTTTCTTAACTTTTAAAGTTTGCTATGAGTTATGGATTTGAATTTGACATTTCTAAAATCCTTATTACTCCTTCTTTACTCATGAAAAAGAGTTTTAGGTTTATCTTTCATTTGTAAATTGACTCTATCCTCAACCATACGGTTTGTAGATCAATAAATGAATAAACCACGTTTACGGTGTAACGTTGCATTAATACATTTGCAAAAGAATTTACAAAATTCAATTTTAGTATTTTCGATAATACCATTCAAGAAAATAAAATTACCCCGGTAATAATAACCATAGTATTTTCTTTGAAAACTAGAATCCAAATCGACATAATTTCATCACATCAGTTGATCTGCTAGCAATGAAAGTATTCAAGATGGTAACTTGTCGAACAATGATTGACAAACAAATTTGCAATTTCTAGATTTTTAAGGGATTTACATTGCCAAAAGTCATTTTGCATTGTAAACATGTTTCATCCCTTCTTTATGCCTTAAGTTTCCAGATCTCACTGAGTAACTCAATTAAGTCGACTAATTTAAAGAACATAAAACCTTCATGTGCAATCTTATTCAGTCATGAAGTTTTCTCTCCATTACAACATCGTCCGATATCTTATATGACGACAATTGTAACTTCAAGTGTTCGTCAATTAGAGGGCATATGACTTAAATTTTAGGGTATAGATTTTGGTGTCAAAATCATGTATGGAGAAGCATGCATACATCTCCATAACATAAGTTTAATAAAACGTTTAGTAAACTTTTTGTTGAGACTAAAAGTTCATCATATACTTGCAAGTTGAGGTATTGGTTAAACCAATTAAAGATTTTACACACAACTAAATTCACACCGTACTTTTTCTAGAACTTAGTTAAAGCACAAAGCAATAACCTTATTCATTGTGTTTCGGATGTGAATTAATGTAGTTAAATCAACCTTAAAGAATTATACCAATAACAACCGTAGGTAATTCCAATTTTGACGCACAGGCGAGCCGGGAATTTGGTCAGCGCTGAAGCATAACACCTCCTTCCTTAACCGGGTACATGACCAGCGGTGCGTTATACCCACTTTATAGTTTGTCAAAATTGAGTAGGCCGTTAAGTTGCTATTGCAATTCTAATCAACGCAAATCATATGTAATTTAGATCTCAAAATAATTCATTTATTTTAATATGATTTAGTCCATATTAATTTTTCTTGTAAAAATTACCCTTGTTTACAACATACAATTAAAACAAAACGTATGAAAACAAGTAGGTACAAAAAAAAAACTAAATCATAAACACATAATAACAATTTATATGTGCAATAAATAAATCAAATAGCCACATGCATATGATTTATTCAATAAATAATATCAAATCTAGGTTTTTATATACATATAAAAGTCTTCCCTAATTTTATATTTATTGAATCAAATAAATCATGTAGCAAAAAACGTAACAATTACCACATAAAACATATGATCCATGAAAAACATGCATGTTCATCACGGATCTCCCACATATCTTAACAATTAAATCTCTATGGATCGAAACATGAATTTACATAACATAACAATTAATCATGCAATTCATCAAAATTCCACCCAAATCACTTAACAATTAATGAAATCACTACGGATCGTAACCACGCATGACATAACAATTAATTCATGCATACATCTAAAGTTAATTACCATGTAATTTTAGGGTTTACAAAAAAAACTTTTTTTTTTTTTATAGAAAAATCGGCATAGCCGATTTTAAAAATAATAAAAAAACAAAACCCTAATTTTTATAAAACCTAAAAAACAACTAACACAAATCAATATTAGTTAAAAACTTTAGATCTTGATAATTATAATCATGTTAAAACGGCTCTCGATGCCACTGTTGGTTTATAGAGTTCATAACAATTATTTAAAACCCTAATATGGATCAAAGAGCGCATAGCGGAAGCGATTAACAAGATCATTAATTTAACACAATTATGATTAATCAAGGCTAGGGTTACATACCTTTATCCTAGTAAGATCCACAAGACGACGGAGCAAACGACAACTAGGGTTTATCACGAACACCACCAAGAATAGAGTCTAAAGTAAGACTATATCACGTTCTTGTACACACGTGATACGGCGAGTTAACCGTGAGTCTAGCACGAACAAACCGAGCTTCCAAGTCTATGGAAGATCTACCCAACAACCCTAGAGAGGGGCTAGGACTAGATCTAGAATAGCTTATTGAAAATCAAAGAAGAACCCTAATAGGGTGTTTGTTTGGCCGGCGGTTAGAGCAAGAGAAAGAGAGATGTGTGGTGAAAAATTATGAGGCTTTAGGTTTGTTTATATACACCTTGGAAAACTTCTCTTCCAAGGTTAAACAAGATAAAGCCACAAAATCTTTTCTCCTTATCTTTGTCTCCTCTATTTAGGCCGGATATATACATGCTCCAAAAGAGGTTTCCGGAACTTTTCCGACTCCTTCTTTTAGCTTCTTTAACCTTCTATAACGGTCGTTTAATACTTAACTTTTAATTACTTAACGATCGTTAGCTACGGTTTGATTTAATAAATATAATAAATATATTTAATAAATAAATAAATTAACTCTTCACGTAATGTGTGCAATCCTGTGATCTCGAGTTCGATCCTATCTCACGACTATTAATTTTAAGTCCATAAACTTTCACATTCAAGTGGGTTTGAATAATATTTCCCGATGAGGCGTAGGTAAGAATAGTCTTTCCTAGCTATGTTTATGCATACTTTTTATTGTTATGATAACAATGATCAATATCTCTTGCTATGTGAATGGTGTAGCTAAAAACATTCTCTTTAAGGTTTTTTGTTTTTCTATCCTTCCAGCACATATTTATATTGCCAAACCATTTTGATTAACATTATATACAGTTTTTCATGTAGTGATTGCTTGGCAGGCCTAAACATTGATTTTTGTGTGTGTTTTTTCCACTTCGGTCTAGATGGTGGATTAAAATGTCACAACTTTGTTTGTGATTCAGGTACGGATGGGGATAAAATGCATCTTCATGGGTCAACTATAGCTGACCCATAATGGTGGAATGAAGTGTCGTCTATCCTTACCCATCTTTGGACTTTCTGTTTACAAGTTCTGGCTGGACCAGAATGGCGTGCATAGTATTGAAAAGGTCCGCTTCTTGATGAACTCACTGAAACTTGGAGGTGGAGTTTGAATGTGTATCACCCAAATTTTATATTTTAAAAGAATTGCGACTTTTGGTGGTAAAAGGATGAGAGTTGGTAGTAATATTGAATCTTAAGTCACTTATGTTTTGCAGCTGTTATCTGAGCAGATTTAATATATCCGTTTCACATATATATCTTGACAAGCACTGTTGGATGTATGATTGTGCGCAGGTATCAAGAAACTCTTACAGACCCAAGCTATACAGGCCAATTTGTTTTCATATCAGCTCAGCAGTCTACTCAAAGGAGCGCGCACCGGCGTTACAATAGTTAATTTCCCATCCAAGCGGGAATCCCATACTAAATCAGTTTGTTGGTAGCCATAGTCCTACTTTAGCTATATATCTCACAAGTCACTTATGAAAATATACACCAGCAGAGCCTTCCATAAAATCCCTATGTAACACAAAGTCCAAACACAACCATACCAAAATAGACTCAATGACACCTACTCACATGGGAAAAGAGATGGAATCGTGTCAGTTTTATATATATTTCTGATGGTAATATTCTCATACTCTATATACTATAAACTTTGATTTTTGTATTTTAGATTACTCTTTTATTGTTTAGCATCTTAATCATATATGTCCCATATTCTTTATTTAAAATTTCAGGTCCTTTTTTGTTTTAGCAGAAGCTTGTGTTTGCATCAACTATACTATCCAGTCTTCTTGGATGCTCATTTTTGCAATCATAGTCTACTTTACAAGGAGGCTATGCGTAAACTTTTCAGAGAACATTTCAGCAAGCAGATCCTGCTATTGCACACTAGGGTTTTCGCATAGTAACGGTTCCATCAAGAGTAGAGGGAATCGTAAGTGCCTGAGTAGCTAATTATTATCTCTCTTTCTTTTACTACTATAATACCCAAACTCAGTGTCTTCTTTTTGCTGAATTTCATGTCACTAAAACATATAATTTTGTTACATGTCCAACATTGCTTCTAACTGTCTGATGCGTTTACTGTTGCCCCCTTTTTCGCCATTGCTGCAATCTGGACTACTGATTCCGTTGTACTTTTGCTTCTGATATGTTTATGTTTCTGCTACTGTTGGAGACAATCAAGTTCGATGACCAATACTATAAAAGGTACACCAGCACCAGCTAAGCTCTCCATATATTTAATAGTCAAACTGTTTATCCTAAGTTAAGCTATATATCTACTCGGTTAAGACAGTAAATTGAATCTTATGCAGCTATGATTGTATATGTGAGTGCTTATATTCCAATTCGACCTGACGCTAGAGTTGTTGATGATATTCTCGACTTTTTGCAATATGCATTTGGATTTCAGGTTAGTAGTTGATGATTACATTCTAATCCTGTTACATTTATATATCAAAGCTAGAATTTCTGTTTATTAACATATTCACCTGTTGGTTTAATTGTATTTTGAGATTCATAATGATTATATATTACTGAAGATAGTGTGCCATGTCTTTCATTTTTTACTTGAACCACTTAAAGTGGTTTGTGCATTCAGTTCTGTTATGAGCCAATTAAGCATATCGTTAGCACCTGCATGAATGACCAGAAGGATATCTCATGGCCTATGTTGACCAAGCTTGGTATCACCATGAAATCTGAAGAGAACGAGTTGATGGGGAAGGCTTTGATGAAGCCTGTTATGCAGAATTGGCTTCCTGCTGCAACTGCTCTACTTGAAATGATGATATTTCATCTTCCTTCCCCTCACGCTGCACAAAAGTACCGTGTTGAGAATATGTATACGGTTCCACTTCACAATCAATATACGAATGCCATCAGGAACTATGACCCCAATGGTCCTCTTATGCTTTATGTTTCAAAGATGATTCTCGCATCTGACAAAGGTAGATTTTTTTTTGCCTTTGGTCGTATTTTTGCTTGAAACAATACCTATAATTAACTTGAAGTTACTTAAAAGTTAAAACACTATGCATTCCGATGACCCAGTTACCTTGATCTCCTTCTGCCCAGGAAGGACTAAAGTAGAAATTAAAACATATCTTTAGAGAATTTAGCATGTTTGTTTTCTTTCTGATTTAGAAGACTAAAACCTCTAAATAACATAATTCAATAATACGATAGGTGATATTGATAACATCTGAAAACCTAAAAAGAATATGGCGTACTCACTATTTTTCAATTCTTTATTATTTAGGTCCATAAAAATTCCATATATTCTTTTTTTTAGTGATGGTATGATATAATAATATTATTTGAACACTTCATGCTACTGACTTTGCTACGAGTCTTATTAAACTATTTTAATATATCTTTAATTGTTTATTATTCGTGCATAAAATGCAACATTTTTTATAGATTAAGACTAAAAATTTCAATTAGAACAATCAGATGTTTAAAAATAAAAAACAAACAGCTTCGTATGATTCTGATTCAGACTTTTAAATCCACCTCTTAACATTTAGACGTGTTATTGAGATTTAGGTTCAAAACTCTTAAAAAACAAACAACATCTTAGTGTGAATATGATAAGCAATGTTACCTAACTTCCTCTTTCTTTCCGTGGAGAGTAAGCCTCCGTGAGTGATTGCGTCTTTGTAGTGTCAGTCAACAACATGTGTCTTTGTACTGTCTTTGTATTGTGTAAGATATCTTTTGCTTTGACTATGTAGTTTTTATACGATAGTATTTGCTATAGACAATATAATATTTAAACATAAAAATATTAAATGTACGTTAAAAGAATTGCATAAATCTACTTTAAAGTTTTAATAACGAGACTAATATTAGTTAAAAGTGGTTATCGTGTCAATTAATAATGGTGTTTAAATAATTTTGCTTAAATGTAATTGCGAATTTGCTAATTTTCTACTTTAAGAAAATAAAAAAAAAAATTGTTTATGTGATGATAGTAAGTAGCTTGATACATTAAAACTTATTAGTAATATTCTATAGGTACATAGAGAAAAAGGCAAATTGGTTTAAGTTCATACAATAGATACAACTAAGCGTGGGGAAAACCCGATTCATGATCCGAACCGAAAAACACGTAAACCTGTTTTATAAAATGCCATTATTTTAAATCGATTTTTCTCAGAACCGGTGGTTCGTAACCAGTTTATTAACCGGTTAAAACCAAAGCTGTCCGGTTAAAAACCAAACAGATCTGGTTAAAAATCGGTTTAAACCAAAACCCATTCGGTTAAATCTTACAAAATCGGTTTCAAACCGATTCAGTTTAAGTCAAACCAAATGTATTTGCTGAAAAAGTGGGATTAACATAAAATGAAGTGGAAGCGATCGTTTTTTCATGATGTAGCTGAATATGTTCAAACAACTTATTTAATATCTACACCTTATATTTCCAAGCAAATATTACTTGATCGAGAACAATATCACTACACTTTCAAGACGAGGTTTGGAAATCGAGTATGTCTATAATGGATACACAAACATACTTTAAAAAAATTACAAACAAAATATAGTACTTGGGTGTAGCAATACTAACACCAAACGATAATTTACCTTTAACCAACAAAAAAACAAAATTAATACAACAAAAGATTGACATGAGACATAATAAATCTGTTGGTTGGGCGAGGTACTAAAAATATAAAATTTAGTTGCGATTAAGTTTCTTTAAAAAACAAATTCTACTGTGAAAAAATATAATTAATACATAAACGTACTTTTAAAAAGGATTTACAAAACGAACCCGTCCATTGAGACATGTTTATGCTCAACTATAATGCTAATACTACACATGTGGACATGTGGTGAGTTTTAGACTTCTTTAAAAAATAAGAATTGTTAAACAAAATATATTATTCGGACTTTAAAAAATTAAAAATATTAAGAGTTATTTTATTTAAATCCGACATGAATTTTAAAAAATTTAATTGTTTTTAAGCATTAATATATAACGTTCCTTAAGCATAAACTATAACTAAAATATATTACAGAATAAATTAGAAATATAATTAACTAAAAACGCACGAACAGTAAACCTTCCGAAACAAGTAAAAAAACGACCCCGCCCGTTGGGCGGGTTACGAAGCTAGTGTATATATATATATATATATATATATATATATATATATATATATATATATATATATATATATATATATATATATATAGAGTGGCGTTATTGTGAGTACCACCCTTAAAATAAAAACAATAGGAACCATTTCAGACCGTAGGATCAAAGTTTTTGGATGATCATTAAAACTAATAAGCAAATGGCATAGTTGTAAATTGTATACAACATAAAGGGCATTATGTGTCAGTTTAAAACATAGTAATAAATAAATAAAAACAAAAATAAATCATGATTATTAAACAAATAATCTGCGTATCCCCAAACTATTCTCTCTCCGAGAAAGATCGAAACAGGATTTCATGCTTTTTCAACAAAAAATTGTATTAAAAATCCATCACGAATAGCTTTGTATCAGTATCCCAATCCCCAATTGTGTATAAAATGTAGCGTTCTAAGCAGTCTATTCTAAGGCCAATTTTGTTTTTACAAATCAATTGAAAACCTGAGAAGAGATGGATATGTTGAATGGTAAGTGATACATTGTTGGTGTATTTTTATATTTGCTTATTTTATAACGATATTCATTGATTTTTTTTTGTTTTGTTTTGTTATCTGAATGATTATTTAGTTAGAAGTAATGGAAGGTTGTCTGATCGAAAAAATAAGGATAGGATTGATTTTGCCGATTTATCATCTATGGAATGGAATGACGAAGAGGTAGGTATGTATCATCAAATTATCCACATTGAATTGAATTAATTTTACATTTTAGTGTTGCGTTTTTAATTATAGTGTATTGGATTGAAAAGAGTTTGATGGTGAGGAAGACACACTAGGGGGAGGTATGGATGTGGATGTGTCGTAAACAGAGTGTGTGCAAAATAGAACATTTAGACAAAGTGTGCGACATAGACAGTGTGACACATAAGTAGTATGCGTCAAGTAGACAGCGTGTGTCATATAGTTAGCGTACCTCAGTGACAACATGTTTCATAAAGACAAGGTGTGCCATATAGAGAGGGTGTGCCATATATGTAGTGTGTGACATATACTTAGTCCGCGTGATATATATATAGTGTCGAATAAATCACTAGTGTGTGCTGGATCATTTAAGTGTGTTTCACATAGACATCAACCGTCATATAGTTTTTGTGCCATATGTAAAGAAACTGCCATAAGAAAAGGGTGTGCCATATGGAATACTCACTTATGACAGAGTATGGAATACTTTGCTATTATTCAGTTGTTACTATGTGAGAGTATGCTTTATCATAGTAGTGATAGTAAACTAAGCATAGTTAACTTTCCAATTGTGTTGTTCTTGTATTTGATGAAATAATGATAGACATACAACTACTTGGAAATTAGTGACGTCAATTCTAGTTTACTGGCCAAAAATAGGATTCTTCGTCTAATTATGGTCTTGAAAACCGGTTGCGATGTCCAGGAACTCTCATAGCAGGTAAAAAACATTCACAGAACTCTATGAGGACTAGGTTAGAACCAGATGTGGTAAATGTGCAGGTGATGTTGGTTGGGTGACTTGGGTCACACATAAAAAACTCCCAAGTTTTTCGTCAGGGTCCGATTAGCTAAATATACTATTTCCTAAACTTTTATATCGCTTACGCCATTAACTATATTTTATAAGACTAGTTAAAATTATAGCATAACCGAAATCAACCCATTCAAAAGCAAATGGGTGGAAATGGACCAAATATGATGAGCTTGGCATGTAAAAAAAATCACAAACAAAAAAAATTCAAATGCAAGAATACTTAAATCATGGGTACCTGCCAAGCTTATGAAGAATACATCTTTATAGAATTTAGCATGAGTGGTATTTCCTAGTTCCAACTGTGAAGTCAAGTGGATAATCCCGTAGTATGAATATGTGTTTGCAAAGAACAAGATCAATAGGAGAGTTGTTGTTTTCCACCATGCTGGTGAGAAGAGCTGCAAGAATATGTGTCTGCTCTCAACCATGCTAGTGATAAAATTTTCCTTAAGAGCTCTCAACCGTTCTAATACTGATAGCTGCGACTCACGGGTATTATTGTTCTTGACAATTAGCTTTGTCTGTTCATTTGGCACGTCCTCTTTCTCATTCTCAAATGGGATATCTGTTGAGGACTGAACATTATGAGTACTCTCACCTGTGTGGGAAGAAATAAGCCCACCTTCTGGAAGTGGTTTTTTGTTGAGTTCAGCTCCCAAAGCAAGAATTCTGATTACCTCGGCTAACTGGCCTTTTGCATACAGAAACCTGGGAGATTCTGGTACTTTTTTATAGAGCCATAGTGCGAAAAGAGACGGAAGTAAAGACACTCCAAGTAACAACCTCCACCCAGATCTTTCAACTATTTGCTGCAATAGAATGTAATTAGGAATATGGAAGATGTACAAATCAATATGCTAAGCTTAAAATATTAAAAGAAGATATATAATGATAAAACTAATACCACATACCCAAGCAAGGAAGGCTTCTGCGCTTGTGTGTCATCTGCGATGTCGATATGCATCTTTGACATCGTTTGTTCGTCTAACTATACAAACATAGCCGTTGTTTTAGACTAGTTGTTTCGTAAAGAGAGTGTGTGCAAAACAGAACATTTAGACAATGTGTGCGACATAGACAGTGTGACACATAAGTAGTATGTATCACATAGACAGCCTGTGCCATATAGTTAGTGTGCCTCAGTAACAACGTGTTTCATAAGGACAAGGTGTGTTGTATAGAGAAGGTGTGTAGTGTGTGACATATAGTTATCCCATGTGATATATGCAGTGTCTGATAAATCACTAGTGTGTGTCGGGTCATTTAAGTTTGTTTCACATAGACATCGGTCGTCATATAGTTTTTGTGCCATATCTAAAGTAAGGGCCATAAGGAAAGGGTGTGCCATATGGAATACTCACTTATGACATAGTATGGAATACTCTGTTCTTACTATGAGAGAGTATGCTTTATCATTGTCGTGGACTCGTGATAGTAAACTAAGCACAGTTAGCTTCGTCATTGTGTTGTTCTTGTATTTAATGAAATAATGCTCAGACATACAGGTACATGGAAAATAGTGATCTCAATTCTACTTTACTGGCCAAACACCCTGACCTATTGACCGTGTGTACCATATAGTAGTGTTTGGTATAGTGCTAGTGCGTGTCGGGTCAGTTATGTATGTGTCACATACACAGTGGTTGTCATATGGGTTTTGTGCAATATAGACAGAATGTGGCATAAGAAAAAGGTGTGTCAAACACCCTACCCTTTTGACCGTGTGTGCCATATAGTTAGTGTGTTCCATATAGTAAGTACGTGTGATATAGGTAGTGCCATCTAGTTAGTGTCTGATATATTGTTACTAGGGATGAGCACGGTACCATTTTGGTACCGTAATTTTTTCCCGATCAAAATGTATAGTCCCGATCCCGGAACCGTTGGACATACCGGTATCGGTACCGGTTCTGGTACCGCGTTCGGGAAACCGGTACTATACCAAAACTAGTACCGTTTAAAAAAAAGAAAATCCCAATGTATAGTTGAACATTTGCATACATCGTTGCAGACTGATGGATAGTGTAATATTTCTATGCAACTTAGTCCAACTAATAAATTTTGTTGCATGCATGCTAGCGTCGGTTTTTTTTTCTCATGGTATTAGTAGCCGTATCATTTCTTATCCTGTTTCTTGATAAACTCAACATCATATATGAAAATCGAAAGATGAGATAGAATCCTGCAAATTGCAATGACTCCTCACAATCTTGTATCATTATATTACTAGAAATTGAATAGTGTATGACTTTCGTACCATTCTAGTATTGTTCTGTTAACTAAATTTTTTTATAACATGGTTCTTACAAAATGAACATAAAAAGAGTTACTATGCATGGCTATTAGACTATTAGAGTATCAAACTCACCACATATATTCCTTGCTGCTTTCAGTTTACATGCATTCTTAAAAAAATGAAGCTTATTTTTTTGGTACTAAACACGGGATTTCTCGTTTTGGTACCGTACAGGGGCGAAACTATTTGGAGAGTGCGGGGAGGGCGGCGTCCCCCATGGCTCGCCAAAAAAATCAAATTTTAGTGTAAAAAAATTTTTTAGGACCATTTTATTAAAATGCACCCCATTGTAAAATCGAATTGCCCCCCATTCGGAAATAAAACAATGTAAAAACTTTCAAATTGCCCTCTAAAAGGAAAAAAACTATGTAAAGACGTTATACTTGTATCTTTATTTTGGTGTATACAACGACTTTTGCCAAAAAAAAAATTGCCCCCACTCCGTCAACTTTCTGGTTCGCCACTGGTACCGTATCGATTTTGGTGGTACCAATTTTTTTGAGCTGATTTTTTGATACCGGTACCGTACCAGATAGTAAGAACCGGTACCGATACGGGTCGGTACCAGTACGGTTCCGGTACTGTACCGTTTTTCTGGTATCCATGCTCATCCCTAATTGTTAATGTGTGTCGAGTCATTAAGACTTCATTTTAAGGTTGTTAAAACATGGAAATGATATGTCCTCATCTGTATATGGTAACTGTGTGTATGTTAGTTTTAAAGGATCTGCGCGCGAAGTATGCTGCAAAAATACTACTGGCTGATTGCAATTTGGGTAAAAAGAAGTTTGAAAAAGAAACTCGTGCATACAAGGCGATATCACCAGGAGAAAAGAAGTGGCTAGCTAATTCTGCTTATGAAAGAATCATTTCGTGTGTCAAGACATCAATGAAATGAAATGTGTAAGTTTATGTATTTTCGATTAAATAAGTAGCGTTGTCGTTGACGATTTTAACGCTTTTTTTGTTTCCAGATTATGTATGGACAATGGTCGTGCATTCTGACGATTTTAACGCTTTTTTTGTTTCCAAATTATGTATGGACAATGGTCGTGTATTGTTACCGACTAATCATTTTTATAAAGATTTTTATGATTGTCATACAAGTTGTTATGTTTTCTACTTGGAATGTTGTATACTACATTGTTTATGTGACGCACAATATTTATATAAATGCACAGACTTTAACTATTACATGTTTACAAGATTTCATGTTTTCTTGTAACAACTATACAGTTTGGTATGGTAGAGTTTATACACAGGTTTTAAAGAGATTGAGAGAGATAAAATGATAATTGATAAAAAAAACCGTATGACTGATGATGAATGAACAGAGGTTAGAGAAAAAAAAGGATAACATCCGCTATTTATTTTTTCTAATTTCTTTTCCTTTAAATATGACAAAATGAAAATTACTAGAATACCCTTACAGGCAAAAAAGGCTATTTTAATTTTGTTTTAAATGAAAAGTACACATGGCACAATATGACTGGTTCTTACAGTTTTTATCTTAAAATTGGTTCTTACTTGAACGCAAATCTATATATATATATATATATATATATATATATATATATATATATATATATATATATATATATATATATATATATATATATATATGGAGGCCTTAGCAGAAGCTTTAAGGTTGCGACCAAATAAGAGAGATAGCTAACACATGTAAGGGCATAGGGTTTCTTTTATAGGGCATGTTATTTTGGTTAAGGGGGCGAGTTATGAAGTAAACTAAGTTAAGGGCTTTATAGAGGGATATAATGAGATGCATATGACATATAAATGGGGTTAAGTGGGAGGATAAGGTTATATATCCATCATATATTGATGAGCCATTTTGGTATGTGGTTCATGTCCTGATTGTATACGTTTGTGTGTTTAGATATTTTCTAGAGCGCGGATACTTGGAGAAGCTTGTTCAGGTGAGTTTCATAGTCCCATGTATTTTTATGATTTGAATTCCAGATGGGATGGAAGAGACACTCTATGGTTTTGTAACTAATTTTACGAATGTTTTTATGGTTTGTGATGGACTTGTGTGTGCACTTATGTGATTACCTGCCAGGTGATTCATGATTGTGTTTATGATTTGCATCGGGGGACACATATTGTCTCAGTTATTGTGGTTTGACTTGGTACCAAGGGATGTTGACAATGCGGGGCCTTGGGATTGGTTCATAGGTGTATGGGCGCCTATGGGACCATGGTGATTGGTAAGGCTTAAGGCCTTGGAATTGTGGTTATTGGTAAGGCTTGGAGCACATTGTCCATATGTTCTTTTGTTAATGGTTGTTATTCACAGCTTATAATTGATTTAGAGTTGGAGTCTAAACCTATTAATCTCACCAACTTTATGTTGACGTGTTTTAGTGTCTCTTTCAAGTGAGAATGTGGTTTAGCGTGAGAACAGGAGTGGCTAGCTGGGAGGCTTAGGATTGCATTGGAGGAACCCCCTTTCCTCTTAGTCTTTACTTAAGTTTGAATAAGTGATACTTTGCAGACACCTATATGTTTGTTATTTGTTAATTGTATGTCTTTGGTAAGAGGTAGACCTGTTACCTACTTACCTAGACGCCTGCATTGTTTGTGATATCTTC
Organism: Glebionis coronaria; assembly: GCA_025667525.1. NCBI lineage: Eukaryota > Viridiplantae > Streptophyta > Magnoliopsida > Asterales > Asteraceae > Glebionis > Glebionis coronaria. The sequence goes on along the minus strand of JANFOE010002127.1, from coordinate 39,825 downwards.
AGGACATTGTGTCACCATTTATGATATTTCCATTTCATTTATTTATCTCTATAGACACGTTATTGTAGTGATGATCTCCATACGTCGCGCCCCATATTCCGCTATGGTGGGGGTGTGACAACTGGTATCTTCAAAAGCAGCAGAAAATGTTCTTTTTGATGAAGAAGCCATTTTTTTAATTCTTAAAATGCTGATAATTAAGTGTTTGTTATGTTTTTGTTATGATTAATTTCATTACTTAATCCTTGTTTATATAACCAAGGATGGAATACAAAGAGTCAGCAGCTTACATGCCAACATCTAATGCATATTCATGCATGTAATTAATTTTTCTGAAGTTCCAAGAATTAGCATTCTCATTGGACATGTAGAAAGTGTGTGCTTTCTGTGTTTTTGGGGCTTATTGTGTTTTAAAAAAAAATAGCAAAAAACAAGGTCTAGGACTAGAACCCTATACCTTCCATTCAAACACTAACACACTTAACCAGTTTGCCACATGAACATATTTGGTTCTAAATATGTGACTAATATTAACATTAGTGAAAATTGAGATTATATTTGGTTCTAAACATTTGTCACATGAATATTTTACTGTGTGACGTTTTCAATGTGTTGGTCATAGATAAGCCCATTATAATGTGACAATAAGTATAATTTAGATACATATTTCTCAAATGTTGTTACTATTGGCAAACATATAGTCACATAATTGTTTCACGATTTAATATGATCATGTATTATATTTGATCATAGTCTTCAAGTAACTGTAAAATATTTGTCACATTTAAATAAATATAGTGGCAAATATTTCAATACCTATTTTCAAGTTGCCACACACACAAAATTCATGTGTGGTTAACATTTAACAAAATATACTAGTCACATTAAAATAATGTGTGTGACAACCTTGTTTATCAATTTGTCACTTGTAAAATAAGTCTATGTGACCATATATGATTTTTGGCCACATTCAGTGTGTATGACAAATATTTATCACACATGTATAGGTATAATGTGACTACTACTTGAATCAGACTTTGATTCGGTAACACTCTCACATTATTAAATGACTAACGACTCATCCAAAAAGCATTTGTTAGCCCTAGTCACGTAAATATTCATATGCGTGACAAACAAAATACGAAATGGTCATGCAAACTGACTTCAAGTGTGACCGTTTATTTATTACTGGCGAATTCAGTCACACAAAAAAGTTATTCGTGACTACACGAAATTCGGTATGTGTGACCGAAACCCATTTTTGTACTAGTGATGATAAAGAATCCATAACATTGATACCCTTTAATGATAACCCAAAATTAATTTTGGATCTTGTAACACAAGGTCTAAACTCCAAACGTTCTCAGGATTGCTAACAACATGCGATTTTCATAGGCTAATACATCTTGCCAAAACCTTGATAAATTACATGAACGTGTAGCATATCATAACCTGTAAGATAAATGATTCATAACTTATATTGACATACATGACCCAAATAATAAGCATTTAGAATTGGCATTTAACATATTAGTGGAAAAATTAATCATAATAAGAAGGGCCAAATAATATAAAAATCATAAACAATAAATCTTAAACCTAGAAATTTGATGTTCAGAAACATAAGTGAGGAATATACAATCAATTGAATAAGGTTAAGAAACATTTACAAAATCGAAACTGCGATTGATCAATTGAATGTTATGGTATCAGCCTTGAATTTTCTACTTCGTACTATGAATGGATTGTGATTTTTGTTTTGAAACCCGAACGATCGACTATGGTGCGAGGTTTTTTTTTTGAACATTCAATGCTTTAGATAAAAAAGTTTTTATATGGAGTCGATTATTCTAATTTTTTATAAATTTTCTTTTAGCCCCTCAAGTTTTTATGGATTACCTTTGCTGTTTTGAGGTTTTAGATCGTATATTACATAAAACCTTTTGTAAAAACTTTATAAAATTTGCTCCACTATTTCAAACTTTATTTTCTTATATTTTTTTAACACATCATAGTTTCAACCTATTTTAAAAAAAGAAATGAATTTAGTTAATATTGATTTCAAAACAGTATTAATAAGCTTGCTAAATTAAGAAATAATATGTTATTTTTTAGTTATTTAAAAAAAATTTAATATGAAAGTCCCAAAAAAGACTAATAAATAAAGAAAGTTAAAAAAAAACCCAAAAAACGTTTTGCTTTATATTGAAAAAGATTTAATTGCACGGAATCCGTGACCGCAAGGATCCATCTAGTTATTAGAATTAATAAAATCAGCCATCCCATTTGGGCTGTTTGTGGTTACCACTGGGCCCAAAAAAAGTTAAAACGGGCAATTGCTATATCGGTTATCTTCTTTCCAAAAATAGTTCCATAAATTCTCGTATAAATACTATGTCCATCAACTCTACTCTATTATCTTTTCTTCTTCTCTACTCTATTAAGTTTTCTTCTTCGGTCAATCTCAAAAAAAAAGAAGGATAATGTCTAAAAAAAGAGCCATTGTTGCCTATGACGGGAAGGTTTACATCTTTAATACTGATGATGAGGTTGCGCCTGCAACATGCCTCGGATTGCTATGTGATGATCCATTAACGCCATATCCAGCAATCTACTTTCGTGATGTCAAACCAGGAGTCAAGGACTATTTAGATCTAAAACTAGCGTCAAAAGTTACAAAAATGTTCCCGTCTCGTTGCAAGGATGGCAAGTATAGTGACATCGACATAAAAACCTTGAGCGATACTTACCCAGCTTACGGTCAGAAGTGGTTTACAATACCTGCAGCCACAAAATTAGATCCTCCAGAGCATGTTACTGGTCCAATAAAATATGGTGACGATTTATATGTGTCGAGAACAGACGACATATACAGCTATCGTAACAAGTGGTCGCTGCGCTTAGCAAACTTCACATTCACCGATCCTACCATCGAAGTCGAATACGCTCCAGGCCGAATAAGATTCATAGAACTTTGCCAAAAGTACCAATTAACCCAGATATTTCGCTCTTCTAGTTCGATATCCTTTAATCATCAGGACGATAACCTTTTTTTAAAAAAAGAGAGTGCAGTAGAAGTATTACACGGAACACAAGATGCACGTCCATGTGTCGTCAAACGTGTTTGGCTTCTTGATAAAAAGTATCGTTCTGACTTTTTTTATGCAGCCACGAAACTATATTCGTGTAGCGAACATAGTAACATTGTCACAATCTACGAAACCAGGTTCGATGGGTATTGGTGTAACATTGCAATGGAACGATGCACGTGCAACTTCGTAGAATTTGTTAATCGAGAAAAAACAGAAAATTATCATTTGTTGAAAAACTTAATTAAGGAGGCCGTTCTAGGGGTAGTGCATCTTCACCATAATGGAGTGATACACGGCAGCATCCGCCCATCAAACGTTCTAATACAAAAGTATCGAACAGGTGTAGTAGCACGCTTGGGTGGACTCAGCCGAAGCAGATATCGCGAGCCAGATGATGAAACAATTCATGGAACATTAATGGACATCCGGCTTGAAAAGAAAAAAGAGGGATGGTATACTCGGGATTTATTCGGTTTGGCTCGTTTTATTATAGATTTCGAGACAGGAAACAGTTTCGTGGATGATGACAAGTTAGATGACGAATATTTCAATGATAAAGAGCAATTCAACAATGACATGGGCAAACTCTCTAAAATAAATGGTGTTGCACATAATCTTGTTAAGCAACTCTTAACATACAGCATAACAGCCGTGAAAGCGTCCACTCATTACTATTTTTGGCCGCGTGGGACGTTTGTAATGCTAATTCAAGTGATAAGTAATAGAATAACAGGGGGGCATCGTGATACCAAACTGGAAGCTGAAGTTGACATGTGGAACAATTATACTTTTGGTGGTGTGACTTGGTACTCAAAGGAACTTGACAGTTGGTTAAAGGCCATGACGAGTTCATATTCCCCATACACGAATCTGTCTGGGTTGTTGCGGTTAATAAGGAATACTATGGGTCACCCTCCTGAAGACCAAATCTGGAAAACTATCGGGGCCAGTTATAATGGGTTTGAGGATTATATCAACTTACTATTTCCAAAACTTTTCAATGCAGTATGTCTTATAGCAAAGAATAATCTGGAAACTGGTTATTTTTCTGATTTTGTTTTTTAAGAAGAAGAAGAAGAAGAAAAAGAAGAAGAAGAAGAAGAAGAAGAAGATGAAGAGAATCATCATCAACTTAGGAAGTGATGTTTTAGGAGAGATCATACCCTCTGCAACCATAATTTTTATTATTTTATACTTTCTTTAGGTTAAAGGCAAGGTTACATTTTTGTTTATCCAATACAGTACAAAGTTTATTTGACATTTGCTCAGTAAAGTTAAGTTTCAGTTAAAGTATACATACATTAAATCCCATTTTAAGTTACTCCCACTCAAAAGAAAAAGAGTCACGCACTACTCTATTGTTACACAAGATTAACAGAAACATATTGTTACATCACAATGTTAAAACGCATAAGTACTATTCACCAACTTCACATTGATTAAACAAACAAATAGTCCATAAAGAAAAATTACACGTTTATGTATGGGAATACCTACGGTCTTAGGATATGCTACGACTCGATATTACTTTTCTTGAACGACGAGCTAAAAAACAACAAATCTATACGTTCTGTTAAAAAACAACGTGTTGATAATCCTAATTTAAGAAAACATTTTTCTAAAATATTCATATAAATTTTAAGTTTATGATATATAATAATTAATAACTTTACATACAGTATAAAAATTATTAAAAAATAGGATTTTTCAATTTTTACAAAAATAAAAATAATCACATGTAAGATCCGGATCATAAAAATATTGACTTAACCAATTCAAGTAAGGTTAAAAACGAATCACGCTAATGGTGTTCTTGGACCAAAAAGATGGATGGTCCTTTTTTTAAAGTTTGACAGTTGAAAAGGGGTCAAAAAGAGAGTTAAGAGGTTCAACTAGTTTCAAACGGTCCACAAAAAGCTTATAAAAATGATGTTGTTAAGGGGTTCGAAGAAGAGTCCACAATTCAAGTACACAAATGATTGTTATTTCTCCACCGAAAACAACAATTCATCATCTTAATGGAACAGTTTTTCATCACTCGGAGGAGGACGAGAACAAAGCATTGAATCCTTATTTTCGTTTAATGCTATCCAATAACAATAAAAAGTCAACAAGTATTCAAGAAGCCAAAATTTGAAATACCTACGCGGGTTCGGTTGGCAGAAATTTATAACTTTTTGTAATATGCCATTATGTTTATTATTGCAACTTTTTTACAAATCGACGGATATATATATGTGTAAAAAGAACAAATCGGACAACAATAAACATACTCGAGGCGGATTACACGGGGCAAAAAATTATTCGGGTCAACCAAGTAAACCGAATACTAAATTGGGTTGGATATCGTGTTAGAAATATTTGAGAACTCGGGATCGAGTGAACTTGATTGACATGTTGAACCTGATGCATAGTAAAACTAGGAGCCTTATAAATTGTCGCATGATTCTTTTCCCTACCAACTAATCTAGCAGGGTTTCCAACAACCATACGTACGTCTAGTCGGCACATCTTTCAACACAATCGACCCGGACCCGATTTTCGCCCCATGACCAATCCGAATACTCCCAAAAACACAAGTACCCACGTGTGTGCATCAATCAAAATGGAACAGATGATCGAGTGTGCATCAATCAAAATAGAACGGGTGATCAAGTGTTAATCGAACCGATTACCGTCTTCAATCGATATAAAGGTCTGTTAATAACTAACTTATTTGTTAATTGAACATAATATCATTCAATATTCAATATGAAGGTATAGGGTAAATGTCAATAATACACAATGTACTTTTAAAATTGAACCATTATACATTGCGAACTTTTTTATGATTGATATACACACTTGAATATAAATTCAACCTTTTACTTTTGACTAAATACCTTCAGACCAGTTGTTTGTTCTTATTTGGGTCCCACATTGTTTGTTTCTCTGAAAAACCTGAAAAAGATACAATTTGTTTATTCAACAAAGAAGTGTCCCACGAGAACATCGCACATTTTAAATTTTGATAATTATCAGTTAGGGAAGAACTTAATTTTTTTAAAGGGATTTGCCTTCATCTCTATGATCAACATAATTCTTCAATGAACCACATTCTTGACTATTTAAAACAACAAAGATAGGGACATCAAGATTTGGAGCTAATTTAGGATAAAACTACAATAATGATGATGAAGAAGAATAATTCCTAATAGTTTTTTGCATTTGCAATAGCAGATCTACAACAGTCCACCATTTCCTCTCATTATTTTTTACTCGCAATTAACAATTCATCATTTTCTTAATTCTTATCTTTTCATCGAGAGGAAAAATCAGTAACCGAACATTGAATTATGATTTGTGATTGAGGGATTATGCATATGCTACTTTTGCTGGTGAGTGATTTCTGATTTTTCATTTAATGAGGAGGAACAAGCACAACTTCATTCTATGATTTATAGATCGATATGATGATTGCTGTAATGTATTCTTAAGAAATATGATAAAGAGTGTGATTGAATTCATTTGTATTTACCATTAAACGTATGATTAAAAGGAGTTGATGCTTCTTGATGTAATCATGCGGTTGGGATACGAATCAAAAGGATCATAGTTTACCTTTTTATGGCTTAAGATTGTTATGTTAGTACATGAACTGCTGCTACATGAACATTGATTAAAAAAATAAATGTTCAAGTGGAGAAGATAGGGGTAATTTAGCCATTTTATATAAAAAAAGAAGTTACCAGCTTTCAGCTTTCAAGGTATTTAGTCCAAAGTCAAAGGTTGAATTTATATTCAAGTGTGTATATCAAACATATAAAAATTTGTAATGTATAATGGTTCAATTTTTTAAGTACATTGTGTATTATTAACATTTATCCTAAAGGTATATCATTGCTCTGTTTAATTTTGCTACGATAATCGAAATAGACGAACAAGCCCTTGTTGAGGGGTGTATAAGGAAGGTGGTGTTTGTTTAGTTGTGGATGATTTGGTTATCATTGACTTAAGAAGATATATCTGTCATATGTAAATTGAATATTCATATTAGTTAAAGCTTAATATATGTTGTTTAATAAGACCAAGGCTTTGTCTGGATAGAGGGTTTAGGAGATAGAATTTGAAATGATGGTTAGGATTGTAAAACATGACCACTTTTTTTTCAGGATGTCATTAATTAGGCGTGCGCTTTTGTGTTTAGGCGATCAATGGATAAAGTTCATATTTGGATCGCCCTCCATCAACAACAAAAAGTAAGTAGTAGCTCCATTTTTTTATTTATGTAATTAGTTTTCTTTATAGATTATTGTGCATATGTAAAAGGGTGTTTGGAATTCCTTATGGTAAACAAGTACGACTAATTGTTTGGAAAATGTATCTTACGCGTCATTTTTTAGATGTATCTTACTTTTTAATCATTATAACTTGTTTTTTACTTTGAATAAAATTAATCTTTTCAAGTGAACTATGACTTTACTTGTTAGAGTTATTTATATTACAAGGGTTATTTAAAATAAAATTGATCTTTTCAATTAATCTATGGATAAAGTTCATGTTTGGATTGCTCTTCTCAAGATGAAGTATTTATTATTAATCTTCACTGATTGTATATAGTTTTTGCTTTTCTTCTTATAAAAATAGGATTCCAATTACACATAATTTCTTGAACATCTAAACAGTTGATTATATTTTTAAATTGCAATGATAAATACTAGTACACGAGCTAACCTTACTTGTAGATGAACAATTTGTCTTATTGCTGATTATCGATAGTTTCGATTGTCTATTGATGTACAATTTTAACGATTTTGATTGGGTCACAGATTAGCAAGGAGATAGGGACCATAAGTAGTTAGGATCTAGGATTGAAGTCTTCTTGTTCTTTGGGACCATTAGAAATATGAACAAATTGGTAGGGATGATATTGTTACGACACGGCCACAAGATTTAAAATCATAATAATATTAGATAGAGCAACCGGATCTATACGGTGAGATGCGTGATTATCGATAGTTTCGATTGTCTATTGATGTATAATTTTAGCGATTTCGATTGTCTATTGATGTACACCGGCTTGTCAACCAACCATCGCCTGCTCCTCTTTGTGGTGGGCACGCAATGACTCGAAACCAATAGAAAAATAAGAGGTGTTGGTGGTGCAGCACCGCCAACTCTGTCACCAAATGCATGTTCAAATGGAAGAACGGGAGCATCGAACATATAGAAATGTGCCACATCATAGATAGGGGATGCTGCCAGCAGATAATGATTCCAATCCCAAGATGAATTTACGCCACCTGATGAATATATATTACCTGAGTCATTATACTGTGGTGGTCTTAATAGAAGGGGATGCTGCAGACTACTATTCCCTTGTGTATTAGATCTTTCAAACGAGGTTCTACTCTGCTGGCCTTGTTGGTCAAATGCGACCGGTCTACCAAGACCAAAAGGTCATCAACATTTACTCCTTCAAAGGGGTCAGAAGCGATGTCAATAAGTCCAGTATCAGTTCAAAGGGCTTCTTTCCACCCCACCTCAATAACACGATTCTCATGGTATTAGGATCGTCCTCTTCATCAACCATAGCAAGAGTATCTCTGCACACAATACTTTGAATCCACATTAGCCAATTACTCCAAACCCAAATCACTAACGTATTTCCTTTGGTACATTTTATCGAACATATGATATACAGGTTATGAAGCAAGGACTGAAAACAACATTTTCGAATAATTCCTATGAGGCATTTTATCAAACAGTTTATATGCAACTCTTTTTTTTTCAAGTTTCATAACGACCAACTACACACGCACAAACAAACAGACCCACACAGACATTGTCAAATGAATAAAAAAAATTTTTAAGGCTGGGAAGCTACAGATATGAAAGGTGAAATCACTTTTTAAAATGGAAAATGATATGGGGCAGCTGTTTTTATTACTACATTATTTTTAAACTTTTTAGTTATTTTACCCCTGACCAATGATAAAAGTTACTTTTTGACCCTTAATAATTTTGTTTTTAGTGCAAAATTGCATCCCCAAATTATATTTCTTCCTTAAAAAACCTTCTACAAATCCTCCTACACCACATGATGCTTACAATTGACAAAACCGACACTTTAAATTTTAAGATATAATAAGTAGAGAAAATATATATTATATTATTCTGTGTGTACGAGGATAAGTAAGATGATTTAGTGCAAAAAGATGATCTTGTGATTTTATAATTTCTAAAAATAGTCGTTGTAAAGACTAGCACGGTATTCGTGTGATGTATCGATCATGCTTGTTCTCTAATTAATAGAAAAATAAAATGTTTTTGATCAAACTCACTTCAATCATTTTTATAGATTTCATTCGATTCGTTCTCTAACGCCTTTTATTTGCAACCTAAACCGGTGGCTACTCATGTTAACCTATTTCCAAAGATTTTGTAAATATATGCGTCTAATAATTGTTGTACAATGTGAATATATAATTGTAGTTTTTTTTGTTTTTTTTTTGAACCATAGTTGTCAAGATCATTATCGTGCTCTCAGGATCTTATAATTTTTATCATATTCCAAACTAAAAGCGATCCAATTCTATGCTTAAAATTTTATAGGATTCACATCTTAATCATACGATCTCGGGCTTAATCATACGGTCTTAGGATATACTACGACTCGATATTACTTTTCTTGAACGACGAGCTAAAAAACAACAAATCTATACGTTCTGTTAAAAAACAACGTGTTGATAATCCTAATTTAAGAAAACATTTTTCTAAAATATTCATATAAATTTTAAGTTTGTGATATATAATAATTAATAACTTTACATACAGTATAAAAATTATTAAAAAATAGGATTTTTCAATTTTTACAAAAATAAAAATAATCACATGTAAGATCCAGATCATAAAAAATGTTGACTTAACCAATTCAAGTAAGGTTAAAAACGAATCACGCTAATGGTGTTCTTGGACCAAAAAGATGGATGGTCCTTTTTTTAAAGTTTGACAGTTGAAAAGGGGTCAAAAATAGAGTTAAGAGGTTCAACTAGTTTCAAACGGTCCACAAAAAACTTATAAAAATGAGGTTGTTAAAGGGTTCGAAGAAGAGTCCACAATTCAAGTACACAAATGATTGTTATTTCTCCACCGAAAACAACAATTCATCATCTTAATGGAACATTTTTTCATCACTCGGAGGAGGACGAGAACAAAGCATTGAATCCTTATTTTCGTTGAATGCTATCCAATAACAACAAAAAGTCAACAAGTATTCAAGAAGCCAAAATTTAAAATACCTACGCGGGTTCGTTTGGCAGAAATTTATAACTTTTTGTAATATGCCATTATGTTTATTATTGCAACTTTTTTACAAATCGACGGATATATATATGTGTAAAAAGAACAAATCGGACAACAATAAACATACTCGAGGCGGATTACACGGGGCAAAAAATTATTCGGGTCAACCAAGTAAACCGAATACTAAATTGGGTTGGATATCGTGTTAGAAATATTTGAGAACTCGGGATCGAGTGAACTTGATTGACATGTTGAACCTGATGCATAGTAAAACTAGGAGCCTTATAAATTGTCGCATGATTCTTTTCCCTACCAACTAATCTAGCAGGGTTTCCAACAACCATACGTACGTCTAGTCGGCACATCTTTCAACACAATCGACCCGGACCCGATTTTCGCCCCATGACCAATCCGAATACTCCCAAAAACACAAGTACCCACGTGTGTGCATCAATCAAAATGGAACAGATGATCGAGTGTGCATCAATCAAAATAGAACGGGTGATCAAGTGTTAATCGAACCGATTACCGTCTTCAATCGATATAAAGGTCTGTTAATAAGTAACTTATTTGTTAATTGAACATAATATCATTCAATATTCAATATGAAGGTATAGGGTAAATGTCAATAATACACAATGTACTTTTAAAATTAAACCATTATACATTGCGAACTTTTTTATGATTGATATACACACTTGAATATATATTCAACCTTTGACTTTTGACTAAATACCTTCAAACCGGTTGTTTGTTCTTATTTGGGTCCCACATTGTTTGTTTCTTTGAAAAACCTGAAAAAGATACAATTTGTTTATTCAACAAAGAAGTGTCCCACGAGAACATCGCACATTTTAAATTTTGATAATTATCAGTTAGGGAAGAACTTAATTTTTTTAAAGGGATTTGCCTTCATCTCTATGATCAACATAATTCTTCAATGAACCAAATTCTTGACTATTTAAAACAACAAAGATAGGGACATCAATATTTGGAGCTAATTTAGGATAAAACTACAATAATGATGATGAAGAAGAATAATTCCTAATTGTTTTTTGCGTATGTAATAGCAGATCTACAACAGTCCACCATTTCCTCTCATTGGTTTTTACTCGCAATTAACAATTCATCATTTTCTTAATTCTTATCTTTTCATCGAGAGGAAAAATCAGTAACTGAACATTGAATTGTGATTTTTGATTGAGGGATTATGAATATGCTACTTGTGATGGTGAGTGATTTCTGATTTTTCATTTAATGAGGAGGAACAAGCACAACTTCATTTTATGATTTATAGAACGATATGATGATTGTTGTAATGTATTCTTAAGAAATATGATAAGAGTGTGATTGAATTCATTTGTATTTACCAGTAAACGTATGATTAAAAGGAGTTGATGCTTCTTGATGTAATCATGCGGTTGGGATACGAATCAAAAGGATCATAGTTTACCTTTTTATGGCTTAAGATTGTTATGTTAGTACATGAACTGCTGCTACATGAACATTGATTAAAAAAATAAATGTTCAAGTGGAGAAGATAGGGGTAATTTAGCCATTTTATATAAAAAAAGAAGTTACCAGCTTTCAGCTTTCAAGGTATTTAGTCCAAAGTCAAAGGTTGAATTTATATTCAAGTCTGTATATCAAACATATAAAAATTTGTAATGTATAATGGTTCAATTTTGAAAGTACATTGTGTATTATTAACATTTACCCTAAAGGTATATCATTGCTTTGTTTAATTTTGCTACGATAATCGAAACAGACGAACAAGCCCTTGTTGAGGGGTGTATAAGGAAGGTGGTGTTTGTTTAGTTGTGGATGATTTGGTTATCATTGACTTAAGAAGATATATCTTTCATATGTAAATTGAATATTCATATTAGTTACAGCTTAATATATGTTGTTTAATAAGACCAAGGCTTTGTCTGGATAGAGGGTTTAGGAGATAGAATTTGAAATGATGGTTAGGATTGTAAAACATGACCACTTTTTTTCAGGATGTCATTAATTAGGCGCGCGCTTTTTTGTTTAGGCGATCAATGGATAAAGTTCATATTTGGATCGCCCTCATCAACAACAAAAATTAAGTAGTAGCTCCATTTTTTTATTTATGTAATTAGTTTTCTTTATAGATTATTGTGCATATGTAAAAGGGTGTTTGGAATTGCTTATGGTAAACAAGTACGACTAATTGTTTGGAAAATGTATCTTATGCGTCATTTTTTTTAGATGTATCTTACTTTTTAAACATTATAACTTGTTTTTTACTTTGAATAAAATTAATCGTTTCAAGTGAACTATGACTTTACTTGTTAGAGTTATTTATATTACAAGTGTTATTTAAAATAAAATTGATCTTTTCAATTAATCTATGGATAAAGTTCATGTTTGGATTGCTCTTCTCAAGATGAAGTATTTATTATTAATCTTCACTGATTGTATATAGTTTTTGCTTTTCTTCTTATAAAAATAGGATTCCAATTACACATAATTTCTTGAACATCTAAACAGTTGATTATATTTTTAAATTGCAATGATAAATACTAGTACACAAGCTAACCTTACTTGTAGATGAACAATTTGTCTTATTGCTGATTATCTATAGTTTCGATTGTCTATTGATGTATAATTTTAGCGATTTTGATTGGTCACAGATTAGGAGATAGGGACCATAAGTAGTTAGGATCTAGGATTGTAGTCTTCTTGTTCTTTGGGACCATTAGAAATATGAACAAATTGGTAGGGATGATATTGTTACGACACGGCCACAAGATTTAAAATCATAATAATAATAGATAGAGCAACCGGATCTAAACGGTGAGAGCGTGATTATCAATAGTTTCGATTGTCTATTGATGTACAATTTTAGCGATTTCGATTGTCTATTGATGTACACCGGCTTGTCAACCAACCATCGCCTGCTCCTCTTTGTGGTGGGTACGCAATGACTCGAAACCAATAGAAAAATAAGAGGTGTTGGTGGTGCAGCACCGCCAACTCTGTCACCAAATGCATGTTCAAATGGAAGAACGGGAGCATCAAACATATAGAAATGTGCCACATCATAGATAGGGGATGCTGCCAGCAAATAATGATTCCAATCCCGAGATGAATTTACGCCACCTGATGAATATATATTACCCGAGTCATTATACTGTGGTGGTCTTAATAGAAGGGGATGTTGCAGACTACTATTCCCTTGTGTATTAGATCTTTCAAACGAGGTTCTACTCTGCTGGCCTCGTCGGTCAAATGCGACCGGTCTACCAAGACCAAAAGGTCATCAACATTTACTCCTTCAAAGGGGTCAGAAGCAATGTCAATAAGTCCAGTATCAGTTCAAAGGGCTTCTTTCCATCCCACCTCAATAACACGATTCTCATGGTATTAGGATCGTCCTCTTCATCAACCATAGCAAGAGTATCTCTGCACACAATACTTTGAATCCAAATTAGCCAATTACTCCAAACCCAAATCACTAACGTATTTCCTTGGGTACATTTTATCGAACATATGATATACAGGTTATGAAGCAAGGACTGAAAACAACATTTTCGAATAATTCCTATGAGGCATTTTATCAAACAATTTATATGCAACTCTTTTTTTTCAAGTTTCATAACGACCAACTACACACGCACAAACAAACAGACCCACACAGACATTGTCAAATGAATAAAAGATTTTTTTAAGGCTGGGAAGCTACAGATATGAAAGGTGAAGAAGTATCACTTTTTAAAATAGAAAATGATATGGGGCAGCTGTTTTTATTACTACATTATTTTTTAACTTTTTAGTTATTTTACCCCTGACCAAAGATAAAAGTTTCTTTTTGACCCTTAATAAATTTTGTTTTTTAGTGCAAAATTGCATCCCAAATTATATTTCTTCCTTAAAAAACCTTCTACAAATCCTCCTACACCACATGATGCTTACAAATGACAAAACCGACACTTTAAATTTTAAGATATAATAAGTAGAGAAAATATATATTATATTATTCTGTGTGTACGAGGATAAGTAAGATGATTTAGTGCAAAAATATGATCTTGTGATTTTATAATTTCTAAAAATAGTCGTTGTAAAGACTAGCACGGTATTCGTGTGATGTATCGATCATGCTTGTTCTCTAATTAATCGAAAAATAAAATGTTTTTGATCAAACTCACTTCACTCATTTTTTATAGATTTCATTCGATTCGTTCTCTAACACCTTTTATTTGCAACATGAACCGGTGGCTACTCATCTAGATGTGAAGTTGAAACATGAACACTGCTATGGCATGAGGAAACACGAAAGCAATTGTAAATCGCATTTTGATCGATATAAGTTGTTATGAGTTTGTTATTTGCACTTTTGTTTGTGTGTGTGTAGGACAAATACACCCCACCACCACCACTGCACCTCCATCTTCACCACCTGTTTCCAACAGCGGTGAAGAAGAAAAGTAAGATGGAGGTGACAATGAAGGAAGAAGATAGTAAGGTTGTTTAAGTTATGTTTTTAACTATTAATGTATTATCTACGTCCTAAGTTAAACATTGCATGGTTAATTAGTTTAATCATTGTACCGATGTTTACTTATTGTGTTAGTATATCTATTTTATTATGACGGTTGATCTTAAGAATATGAGTTAACATTGTTTTGGGGCTTGGTTTTAATTTGTTGGCCATACTATACGTATGTCTTGTGATGATAACGGCCACCTCGTACATGGCTTGTTGATTGTTTGCGGGTTTGTTCAACAGATGATGACGAGATATATGGTATTGACGTCGTAATCATCAAAACAACACATATAATTCCGACCAGTGACGACGTTGTTGTACATGAGAATATGAAGTAGCTAGATCAAAGATCTCAGGATGTCTATAGTATTAAAGGAAGATTTCTTTTATGATTTCACCTTATAAAAAACTTATGACCAAACCCTATATCACTAGTTAGTTGTCACCATAAATAAAAAAAAAACTCAACAATTTCAAGTTGGCTCCTTACCTTAAAAAGGATATAATAATTTATCTCAGTTTACAAACAATAAAAAACATTATTATCAACGGAAGAAACTGCTCCTGGACATTATGAATGTGAGGCTCGTCTTCATAACACACCTTTTTCTCATATGTTTCATAATAAAATAACGACATTGACAAGGTGACACGCTTATATCTTTTTAAAGGTAGACTAGTAAACTACAATGCGAGAACAATGTTGCCGAACTCAACGTTCATAGTTCTCGATCAATGCTACATAAAAACTTTCTATTTTCTTACATCGACAAACGCGATTGTTCTCTCGAGAGTTGTGAGGCTCATTCGCGGGTCGCTCTCTTTTTTTCTGAAAATGTGGACGTTGGCTTTGTAGACATTTACACCAGTTCAAGGAACAAGTTTTTTCTAACAAACATAGACAAGTTCACTTACCCGGAATTATTAAATGAAAAAAAATTATAGTTTAGTAGTAATTAATTTGCCATTCTATACATAACATATGGAAATAAAAATGTTGACATAGTCATATACATGTTTATAAGTAAACTAACAAATTCACAACTAAACTTTATATTCTCAAATCCATGTAAAGTTTGGATTTGGCTCGCCTAAACCTTAACTTGTTTTTACACTACGTTACTCACCTGGCCCTTACGATGCAAGTTGAATGCTCATGATTATGCCTCGAGCGCCTAAATCATGATAATACGCATTTGGGTTATTAGCACATTACTTAACCCTTAGAATAAACATGATATGGAAAACTAGTTATAAATAACATGAAGATTGTTATAAACTCATGAACTAGCTATGGATAAGATACACCAAACTGCACTACTATGATCACGGACTCGAGCTAAGCTAACCAATCTTGTAACTTGGTTCAATACTTTCTTAGCATAAGTTGTAATCTTATAGGCTGAGAAAATAAGGTATTATAGCATATAGTATCCGAAACTTGCAAAAACATCATATCATGTTAAAATCTTCCAAGACACCTGCAAACGACCCTTTTTTACTGACTTACAAATTAAATCAGTTAATGAAGCCAAGTTCACATGAAAGTAGACTCTTTTGCATTTCCGAAAAGTTATCCCATGCTTAAAACGAAGCTAACCAATTTTTAAAGATCTGGTTGCTGCACGTTTTAGGATGCACTAAAACGCATTTTAGACCAGTTTAACTACTGAATTGGCCAAAGCTACAAACATAACAAATAAAGTAGACATCTAAGGCTTTCCAGAAAGTCTGATCATGAGTAAACACGAGCTACTATCAGTCTGTTATGGTCTTTCTAGCATGACTAACTGATTCAGAATTTTCTGCAACTAATGTAACACAAACGCTTCGCAAATAACATGACCCGATTACTAACATCATAATTACCATGTAATACAAATCCTCTTGCCCTATCTCTACTCTTAATCATCATACTTTACTCTTTAACATAAACCCATCAAATCCCATATCATCATACGCATATCCAAACACCCATAATCCTTGAATTAATCTAATAACTATGTAAACCACATGTAAAACACTTGATAAACATATCCCATGACTTATTTAGCTCAAAATCATAATTAAACACATAATAGATACTTACTTTAAATTTGATGAAGAACACATATAATCATTTGAAACCTCTTGGTTCTTTAACCATTCAATCCTTGTTAACCTTGTTGGAGTCTTGCTAAAACCTTGTTAATTATTAGATATTCTATAGATTACTTCAGGGAAAAGAATCCATTGACAGCTCCTAGTTGAGAAAAGAGAAAACGTGGCACCAAGGGAAAAAATGAATAATTACAAGCTATTCAGTGACCCATAAACCTCATCAGATAATATAGACTGTTGGCAAATAGGTTAAACAGCACCATCGCTCTATCAAGTTCACAATTGTTATTCCTTTTTAACCATAGTTAAATCTGTTAGATTGTCAAGACTTATTTGGAATTCGGAAAACAATGATACAAATGATTAAACGATGTTGTTTAAAATATCGTTGTTTTATTTTTAGGTGACCATGGTTTCAGCCCTTTTAGCCGACTACACCACGGTGTTTGGCCCACTGTCACATACACTCAAACTAGCTAGTTAGAGCCCCCTCTTTAAGTTTTCAGAAGGTTCATATATGTGGCCACTCATCTGAATTGTAAAAGGCGAAAGCAATGGAGTAGCCGAGGTTTGAAAGGTGTTAGTTAACCCACTACTTTAGAGTTGAGCTCAAATTTCTTATCCCAGAGGACCCATACCAACATGGAATGGATAATACAGTGTTTGTTAAAGAATGTTACTACCAATATCGTACAAACTAAAAGTTTAAAAGTTACACTCCAAGTACTAGTATATGTCATAATTATTAGACAAACTTTAAGAGTTCAAATTTCTTATCCTATATTGAAGTGGGACGAGTTTTGTTAACCAATGAAAATCTCACAAAATGAACCTAAACTAAGTCATGGAAAATGGCACCTAGTATAATCAATGACATTTATCTTATGCTAACAAGTTAAAATAAGAAAATGGCTCCTAGTATAATCAATGACATTTATCCTAGTATAACTTCAAGTAGATTAGATAAAGATGTGGCATCTTCATCCACTAATCTATTTTCTTCTTGTTTCTTTTAATTATACCAAAATGAATACTAGCACGCAAAGAATAATACATTATTATATTTAGTTTGGACCTTTATTAGTCCGGCCTGAATTCCGTCCAAAGAAAGTATGTCAGTTCATGAGTTTGGTAAATTTGGTAAATTACAAGAATCATATATTAGTACATCTAAATAACGTTTCGTGATAACTAAATTTACTAATAAAACACGTACTTTATACGTAGATAATTTTACATACGTTTTGGTAAAGTATGAGTTCGGGTTGTTTATGTCGGATTCTGTTTTAACTTTATCGTTGCCACCTTTATGGCTTCAAACTATAACTATTGTTAAATTCAAAGGGGAAAACTGAAAACAATGTACATTAGAGAATATTAGTCAAGTTCCTCAAATCACCGAAATCAATTGTAATTACATAACAGTTGAGTGCGAGTTTATTTGGTGAAAAGCAAAATGATGAGGTGCTAGTTTATTTCAATAAAGAAACATAAATGAAATAAAGAAACATACAATGTTCACCAGCCAGGATCATCTACTTCTATAGCCAAGGGGAGGAGGGGTTTTCTACGAGTTCTTCTTGAAGCCAGGGGCTTTCTTCTCCAAGACAGTCATTCGGAGGGAGTTCTTCTCCAAGACAGTCATTCGGAAGACAGTCATTCGGAGGGAGTTCTTCTTCAGCAAGAGGGATGAATGGAGGGGATAATCTTGCTTTCCTGCGGATGATTTCAGCTTCTTCTTCAGCAAGAGGAGAGAGGATTTGAGAGGTTGATATGTGGTGTGAGAGAGAGAATCCATTGTCATCAATAAAAAATAAGCGGCTGTTTTCAATCTCATTATTATTATCATTCATAGCATCAACAAACGCCTGAAGTTTTTCGTTTTTCTTATATCCATTGTCCTTGACCCAGTGACCAAAGTGGACAACATCAACAACCGCACGGCTCTCTTTTAAGAGCTTAACAGATTTGGGAAGTACATCAGATGAAGTATGATATAGAGCACTGCAAAAAAAAGATATAATAAGAGTAAACATACCAAATAATCAAAAGAAGATATGCATATGGATAATTAGGAGAACATATATAGTATACATACCGTCCCACAAAAAACACAACGACCCGTTTATTCATATGTTTGTAAGAGGACCAGGCCTGCCTACAAAGCTGGATCCCTTTAAGTAAGTTTGGAATTTGCTCGTGTGTGTGTAAATAAGCAAGTTGGGCACTGATTCTTTCCAGATCATTAGTAGGATAAAGGGCAACACCAGAAGCTACCGAACCAAATAAAACTATGCCAATAAGATTATCGGGATGAGCCTGTAACAAGAATTAATAATAAGTTAATGAATATTTATTTATACCAATAATAAAAATAATATAATAATAATAATAATAATAACAATAACAATAACAATAACAATAACAATAACAATAACAATAACAATAACAATAACAATAACAATAACAATAACAATAACAATAACAATAATAACAATAATAACAATAATAACAATAATAACAATAATAACAATAATAATAACAATAATAATAATAACAATAATAATAATAACAATAATAATAATAATAATAATAATAATAATAATAATAATAATAATAATAATAATAATAATAATAATAATAAACGTTCATACTTTGAGTTTTATTTCACAGTAGATTTCAGCAGCATCGATTTGATCATAAAACCAACATGATGTTATCGGGTTGTCATTCATATTAAAAGTGTCGATACAGATCATAGTAACCTCGCCCTTGTCCATCCCTGTACAAGAAAAAAAAATTAATGTAAACACCAACAAGCTTTGTTTGCTTATGTGTAAAAAAAGATTGAAATAAGCACTAACAAGCAAAAGCCACTCAAACACACTTTTGCAATAACATAACCCTAGATCTGACTTATTTATCTAGGTGATAAATTTTGTTTTTTTTAACGAAATAAATCAACAACTTTTAATCCGACACTCGATCTAACAGACCACTTGACCCCGTTTGAAAATCGTAAGTTTATGTTAATCTCGTCCATCCCTGTAAGGATATGATTTCGGTTTAAGTAATTATTCTTTTCGGACAGATGGAATAGAAAACAGATCTTTTCCAAACCTTAATTAATTAAAAGATCGAATATAGGAAAAGATAATAGAAACATTAAACCCTAAAAATTAGTTATGTACCTGATGAGGGGAATCGTTTAGGGTAGGGGGGGAATGGATCGACGAAATATAGGAAAAGATAAGAGAGGAGAAGAAGATGGAGTCATAGTATTTATAGGTGATTTTTGGAAAAAGATTATACCGACTTGAACTGTTTCTCGGCCCAAGATAAGCCCAAATACCACGCCTTTTTACTACAGTAACTCATGATCTTTTGAAAATCTTATTTACCACGCACGCTTGGTCGGTCTATGGTGGATGAGATATCTGGTGGAAACCCTGAATCTAAATCATTTCGGGATACATGAGGTTAATTAGACTAATGGTTTTCCAAGTATTAGTTTGACAGTTTTTTAACACTCTATGAATGTCGATGTTAAGTTCCTGATGTTAAATTCCTTTTGACATAAGAGTTGGATTATTGTAAAAACTTGTATTTTTATAAAAACTAAGAGAATAATCCTGACCGTTCAAAATCTAAGACCAGATCATACAATTAAAAACACGGAAGGACTGATTTTGCCAAAATAAATAACAATACGGAGGGACTAGAAGTGAAAATATACCTAATACCCATACTCACCGCCCATTTTCCTTTCATTACTCGTTTTCACTCTCTCTCTCTCTCTCTCTCTCTCTCTCTCTCTCTCTCTAAACTGCCTTCATCTCTCTAACAGTCGAAACCCTAAAATAATCAACTCAACTTCATAAAAAAAAGCTTACAACAAATTAATTGCAGAATTGGACCGTTGGAAGAGAGCTAATATTGAACCAATATATGCTTCGATTGATGGTATGACTCTTCTAATCCTTGATTGTGGCGTATTCTGAAACACCTATTTCGATTTTGGGCTTGTTCCTATAGTAATCTAGGTTTTGGATCAAACTTAAGTAGCCTTTTGTGTTTTTAACGATTTAATACGCTTATCAGTTACCGTTACTTATAGAATTTGTTGATGAATTATTGGTATATTGTGATGATTTAGAGCTTATTTCTGCAACTTATTTCATATTCACAAGATGTGTTACAGAAATAAGCTCTAAATCATCAAAAAACAAGAGGATGTTATTCATAACCAATTTTCTTTAAAGATAATATAAACAATAAGAAGCTGGGTTTGATTATAGTATAGATAGGCACTTTATCTCTAGAGATAATATAAGGGATTAAAAGTTGGGTTTGCTTGTTTCACAACGACGAGTTTACCTTCATACTTTTCCGGTGAACTTGCCCTAATAAAACAAACAAAAACAAATGAAGGTAAACTCGTCGTGGTCAAACTAAGTAAAAAGAAGTAAAAATGGTTTTCCCGATAATGTCACATATTAGATTCTGTATGTTTAGAAAGTTTTGATTGGCGATATATCAAAGAGATATAGAACAATTGTTAAAAGGCGGCATCGCCTTCTGTGAGTGAGTGATACCCACCACCCATTTGTATTCTCTATTAGCTAGTGTGCCTTCTTTTTAGTGGATGAAAGCATATGTGATATATGGGTCCATCCATTTTTATGCCATTTTGGAAAGTCAAGTTCCGTTACTCAACCATTCATGTCTCTGTTTATGTTGTTTTATGCATCTTATCCCATGTGCTTTTTGTTTTTGATTGAAAAAATTGATCTTAATTATCATTAATCCTTCATTTATATGTACTTAAAACAATATTATCTAAAAAGGAATACTTCTGTCAAAAGTTTCTGGTCTTTCTGCAACCAAAGTAATATTTCTGATGTTATACAGAGTCTACTGAAACCTGAAAACTATTATTTCAGGAAATGTTTCATCTATTTTACTGTTTTGTGAAACTAAGGATTTTAAGAGTGTGGACCACCATTATGGAGTCTTAGATCAAACATATATTTGATGTTTACTAAAGTAAGTGTGTTTTGTGAATAATTGACTAAACATAATAAGTCTTTGAACTTGCCAATCGTTTTCACAAGTTTCGGTTACCAAAACTGAATTCGTTATGACATTACTGGTGTTTGCTGTATAACGTCTATGCTGGGAACTGAAAACTTACTTCAGGAAATGATTTATCCATTTGACTGATTTTGTAAGCATTTAAGTACATTGAGTCTTGAATTAAACATATATTTGATGATTTTATATTAAAATTGAATCATTTACTGTTTATTGAAGTAAGCGTGTATCGTTGAATAATTGACTAAACTAGTAATGTAAGTAGACATAATCAGTTTTCGAACTTGTAACGTCTTAGGTCATATATGTCTATGCTTACATTAAATTGTCATCTGGGGGTTAATGAAGTGACATGACTATATACCAATCAGTAGTAACTTGAGCTGTTATTGAAGGTTCTTGCCTCGATGGTTGTAAGTTTCAAAACATTCATCTTCATACGCATATGATGCTTGTCTCTGTGATAGAAGTAGCTAAATAGGCGGGTTGCTGGGTAAAGGTCTAAGTTATTTTGTTGGTATATGGTTTAGGGTGACCTCGAACCCTTAACATGTTCAACCTTTTTAGAAATTTTTTATATGTGAAAGCAATTCACAATATAAGTTAATTTTATGTAAGTTTAGAGATAAGTTTAAGTCTCCCGATCATTTCTTCAATTCATTTGAACATCTAGACTTACATTTTTTACAAATTGGATTACGTGTTTTCAGTTTACTATTCTCTGCATAGAAATGGGTTCGATAATAAATTCAAATTAGACACAGCGGTCACGTTGATGATTGGTTCGATAATGCCAAAGAAGTGAATAGTCCTGTATCAAACTCGACTAAAGCTACCAAAATGCACTTTTCTGTTCATTCTGGCATAAAATATTTTTAAAGAACTAACCAGATGCCTAAAGTCCAGATTACACAAATTGAGCACACAAAGAACACCAGGACTAGAGTATTCCACATGAATGTAGAACATGATATACTGGTTAGATATGTGCACTGCACATTCCTCGCATTTCCAGCTTCACTTCTCCTGTTTGCATAAGGACCTAAAGTTGTAATCAGCCATAAATAACTATAATCTATATCTAACTGTAGAAAATTTGACAATGAAGTGTTTATGTATCAGCCCATACTGAAAAATGACCCATGGATCCGTTTTTGACTCCATTCATAGATCTGCCAACTTGTTACTGCTAGTATAAAGAAACGTGGATTTGTGGATTTCATCTTTTAGTTCAATCATTCACCATTAGATCCGGTTACTCTATCTAATATTCTTATTATTTTAAGTCTTGTGGCCGTGTCGTAACAATATCATCCCTACCAATTTGTTCATATTTCTAATGGTCCCAAAGAACAAGAAGACTTCGATCCTAGATCCTAACTACTTATGGTACCTATCTCCTTGCTAATCTGTGACCCAATCAAAATCGCTAAAATTGTACATCAATAGACAATCGAAACTATCGATAATCAGCAATAAGACAAATTGTTCATCTACAAGTAAGGTTAGCTCGTGTACTAGTATTTATCATTGCAATTTAAAAATATAATCAACTGTTTAGATGTTCAAGAAATTCTGTGTAATTGGAATACTATTTTTATAAGAAGAAAAGAAAAAAACTATATACAATCAGTGAAGATTAATAATAAATACTTCATCTTGCAAAGAGCAATCCAAACATGAACTTTATCCATAGATTAATTGAAAAGATCAATTTTATTTTAAATAACTCTTGTAATATAAATAACTCTATCAAGTAAAGTCCTCGTTCACTTGAAAAGATCAATTTTATTCAAAGTAAAAAACAAGTTATAATGTTTAAAAAGTAAGATACATATAAAAAAATGACGCGTAAGATACATTTTCCAAACAATTAGTCGTACTTGTTTACCATAAGCAATTCCAAACACCCTTTTACATATGCACAATAATCTCTAAAGAAAACTAATTACATAAATAAAAAAATGGAGCTACTACTTACTTTTTGGTGTTGATGAAGGCCGATCCAGATATGAACTTTATCCATCGATCGCCTAAACACAAAAGCGCGCGCCTAATTAATGACATCCTGAAAAAAAAAGTGGTCATGTTTTACAATCCTAACCATCATTTCAAATTCTATCTCCTAAACCCTCTATCCAGACAAAGCCTTGGTCTTATTAAACAACATATATTAAGCTTTAACTAATATGAATATTCAATTTACATATGACAGATTTATCTTCTTAAGTCAATGATAACCAAATCATCCACAACTAAACAAACACCACCTTCCTTACACACCCCTCAACAAGGGCTTGTTCGTCTATTCCGATTATCGTAGCAAAATTAAACAGAGCAATGATATACCTTGAGGGTAAATGTTAATAATACACAATGTAATTTCAAAATTGAACCATTATACATTACAAATTTTTTTATGTTTGATATACACACTTGAATATAAATTCAACCTTTGACTTTGGACTAAATACCTTGAAAGCTGAAAGCTGGTAACTTCTTTTTTTATATAAAATGGCTAAATTACCCCTATCTTCTCCACTTGTACATTTATTTTTTTTAATCAATGTTCATGTAGCAGCAGTTCATGTACTAACACAACAATCTTAAGCCATAAAAAGGTAAACTATGATCCTTTTGATTCGTATCCCAACCGCATGATTACATCAAGAAGCATCAGCTCCTTTTAATCATACCTTTACTGGTAAATACAAATGAATCGAATCACACTCTTATCATATTTCTTAAGAATACATTACAGCAATCATCATATCGTTCTATAAATCATAGAATGAAGTTGTGCTTGTTCCTCCTCATTAAATGAAAAATCAGAAATCACTCACCATCACAAGTAGCATATTCATAATCCCTAAATCACAAATCACAAATCACAATTCAATGTTCGGTTACAGATTTTTCCTCTCGATGAAAAGATAAGAATTAAGAAAATGATGTATTGTTAACTGCGAGTAAAAAATAATGAGAGGAAATGGTGGACTGTTGTAGATCTCCTATTGCAAACCCAAAAAACAATTAGGAATTATTCTTCTTCATCATCATTATTGTAGTTTTATCATAAATTAGCTCAAAATCTTGATGTCCCTATCTTTGTTGTTTTAAATAGTCAAGAATGTGGTTCATTCAAGAATTATGTTGATCATAGAGATGAAGGCAAATCCATTTAAAAAAATTAAGTTCTTCCCTAACTGATAATTATCAAAATTTGAACTGTGCGATGTTCTCGTGGGACCCTTCTTTGTTGAATAAACAAACTGTATTTTTTTTCAGGTTTTTCAGAGAAACAAACAATGTGGGACCCAAATAAGAACAAACAACCGGTACAACCAGCCTTGAAGGTATTTAGTCAAAAGTCAAAGGTTGAATTTATATTCAAGTGTGTATATCAATCATAAAAAAGTTCGCAATGTATAATGGTTCAATTTTAAAAGTACATTGTGTATATTGACATTTACCCTACACCTTCATATTGAATATTGAATATTGAATGATATTATGTTCAATTAACAAATAAGTTAGTTATTAACAGACCTTTATATCAATTGAAGACGGTAATCGGTTCGATTAACACTTGATCACCCGTTCTATTTTGATTGATGCACACTCGATCATCTGTTCCATTTTGATTGATGCACACACGTGGGTACTTGTGTTTTTGGGATTACTCGGATTGGTCATGGGGCGAAAATCGGGTCCGGGTCGGTTGTGTTGAAAGATGTGTCGACTAGACGTACGTATGGTTGTTGGAAACCCTGCTAGATTAGTTGGTAGGGAAAAGAATCATGCGACAATTTATAAGGCTCCTAGTTTTACTATGCATCAGGTTCAACATGTCAATTAAGTTCACTCGATCCCGAGTTTTCAAATATTTCTAACACGATATCCAACCCAATTTAGTATTCGGTTTACTTGGTTGACCCGAATAATTTTTTGACCCGTGTAATCCGACTCGAGTATGTTTATTGTTGTCCGATTTGTTCTTTTTACACATATATATATCCGTCGATTCTTAAAAAAGTTGCAATAATAAACATAATGGCATATTACAAAAAGTTATAAATTTCTGCCAACCGAACCCGCGTAGGTATTTTAAATGTTGGCTTCTTGAATACTTGTTGACTTTTTGTTGTTATTGGATAGCATTAAACGAAAATAAGGATTCAATGCTTTGTTCTCGTCCTCCTCCGAGTGATGAAAAAATGTTCCATGAAGATGATGAATTGTTGTTTTCGGTGGAGAAATAACAATCATTTGTGTACTTGAATTGTGGACTCTTCTTCGAACCCCTTAACAACCTCATTTTTATAAGCTTTTTGTGGACCCTTTGAAACTAGTTGAACCTCTTAACTCTCTTTTTGACCCCTTTTCAACTGTCATTCTTTTAAAAAAAAGGACCATCCATCTTTTTGGTCCAAGAACACCATTAGCGTGATTCGTTTTTAACCTTACTTGAATTGGTTAAGTCAACATTTTTATGATCCGGATCTTTCATGTGATTATTTTTATTTTTGTAAAAATTGAAAAATCCTATTTTTTAATATTTTTATACTGTATGTAAAGTTTTAATTATTATATATCATAAACTTAAAATTTATATGAATATTTTAGAAAAATGTTTTCTTAAATTAGGATTATCAAGAAAAGTAATATCGAGTCGTAGTATATCCTAAGACCGTATGATTAAGCCCGAGATCGTATGATTAAGATGTGAATCCTATAAAATTTTAAGCATAGAATTGGATCGCTTATGATAAAAATTATAAGATCTTGAGAGCACGATAATGATCTTGACAACTATGGTTAAAAAAAAAACAAAAAAAAACTACAATTATATATTCACATTGTACAACAATTATTAGACGCATATATTTACAAAATCTTTGGAAATAGGTTAACATGAGTAGTCACCGGTTCAGGTTGCAAATAAAAGGCGTTAGAGAACGAATCCAATGAAATCTATAAAAATGATTGAAGTGAGTTTGATCAAAAACATTTTATTTTTCTATTAATTAGAGAACAAGCATGATCGATACATCATACGAATACCGTGCTAGTCTTTACAATGACTATTTTTAGAAATTATAAAATCACAAGATCATATTTTTGCACTAAATCATCTTACTTATCCTCGTACACACAGAATAATATAATATATATTTTCTCTACTTATTATATCTTAAATTTTAAAGTGTCGGTTTTGTCATTTGTAAGCATCATGTGGTGTAGGAGGATTTGTAGAAGGTATTTTAAGGAAGAAATATAATTTGGGGATGCTATTTTGCACTAAAAAACAAAATTATTAAGGGTCAAAAAGTAACTTTTATCATTGGTCAGGGGTAAAATAACTAAAAAGTTAAAAAATAATGTAGTAATAAAAAAAGCTGCCCCATATCATTTTCCATTTTAAGAAGTGATACTTCTTCACCTTTCATATCTGTAGCTTCCCAGCCTTAAAAAAAACTTTTATTCATTTGACAATGTCTGTGTGGGTCTGTTTGTTTGTGCGTGTGTAGTTGGTCGTTATGAAACTTGAAAAAAAAAGAGTTGCATATAAACTGTTTGATAAAATGTCTCATAGGAATTATTCGAAAATGTTGTTTTCAGTCCTTGCTTCATAACCTGTATATCATATGTTCGATAAAATGTACCAAAGGAAATACGTTAGTGATTTGGGTTTGGAGTAATTGGCTAATGTGGATTTAAAGTATTGTGTGCAGAGATACTCTTGCTATGGTTGATGAAGAGGACGATCCTAATACCATGAGAATCGTGTTATTGAGGTGGGATGGAAAGAAGCCCTTTGAACTGATACTGGACTTATTGACATTGCTTCTGACCCCTTTGAAGGAGTAAATGTTGATGACCTTTTGGTCTTGGTAGACCGCTCGCATTTGACCGACGAGGCCAGCAGAGTAGAACCTCGTTTGAAAGATCTATTACACAAGGGAATAGTAGTCTGCAGCATCCCCTTCTATTAAGACCACCACAGTATAATGACTCGGGTAATATATATTCATCAGGTGGCGTAAATTCATCTCGGGATAGGAATCATTATCTGCTGGCAGCATCCCCTATCTATGATGTGGCACATTTCTATAAGTTTAATGCTCCCGTTCTTCCATTTGAACATGCATTTGGTGACAGAGTTGGCGGTGCTGCACCACCAACACCTCTTATTTTTCTATTGGTTTCGAGTCATTGCGTGCCCACCACAAAGAGGAGCAGGCGATGGTTGGTTGACAAGCAGGTGTTCAGGCTGCTGCTATTGCACAGGCTGTCAAATAGCATTTCATGTCTCAATTACACATGTTGCTTCTTCATCAAGTTCTGTTGAGAGGAATTCTCTAAATTCAAAATCTTAAGCCAATGATAGTCAGCAGGCACCAGAGGGTGTAGATACCGACACACAGCAGAGTGATCCAAATACCATCCAGCAAGAACTTAATCATAGCGTTGAAAATGCTGAAAACTCCTGAGGACAATCACATGGTCCCACCACCCCTGATGTTGGAAATAATGCACTAGATAGCATGGAAATAGGCGACGGAAATGAAAGTTTGAATGAGCTACAGGTATATCTCGTTGTTTAACTTTAAAATATTTTAACGGGATTTGTTTGATGAACTTAGATGGATCAACAATGATTTCTATTTTGATGACCTGGCCAACAACCATCAAATGAACAATGATAACACGATTATTACTGAAGATGTCGATGTGGATATGAACGTTGTTGATTCCGAAGCAAATCAAGGTGGTGACGCCTTACCTTCAGTTGGTGTTGTTGTAGAGCCATTATCTGAACACACCACTAGCATTGTTCAGGCTAATGGTCAGAGATGAAACTGGTGCAACTAACACAACACTCAAATGCCAATGGCATTAATCCGACCTTCTTGGAAGCACTACCCACCAATTTAGGGCTGAATTTCTATCTTCGTAACAAGCTCAATCCATCCCACCTCCAGTTTCTTTATGCTCCTGCCTCTACCCCTGCCCCTTCAACAGCCGAAGAAATTGATTGATCTAGAGTTTTTAGCTGCTCTTCCTCCGGATATCCAAGCTCAAGTTTCAGTTTAACAACGCCCACAAACGGTTGCACATCAAGCTGAAGGTCAACCCGTTGATATGGATAATGCTTCAGTTATAGCTAGGCTGATTTACGTGAAGAGGTTTGCATATTCAACTTCGTGACTCATCAGTTATACTTGATAGTTATTCAGGTATGCTTAGTTTTTTTTTGTTGTTGTGATTTTTTAGGTTCTATTGACATCCTCAGAGGCAGTGCCTTCGGCATTGCCATTTCCTTTACGTGCTGAAGCGCAAATGCTTAGAGATAGAGCTATGAGTCACTATTAGGCTCGTAGCTTGTTTCGAGACAGCCACATACTTAATAATAGGATGAATGGGCTGAGATTTGATAGCCATACAGTAACATATTGACGAGTGGTCGGATTATTTTATTTAGATAATGTTCATATCTTTGTCGATTTGTGTAGAAACCAAGGTATGCATGTGTAGGTAGATGATAAGGAACAGCCCACTACTTTTATTATTCAGCCCAAGAAGGACCAACCCAGGCCCAATGACTGGAAGGTTTATCATAGGAGAGAATGAAAGAAGAGACACGTGTATGGCAGATAATATATAGAGAATGATATGATAGATAGGGGGGTTTCATGTTTTAAGTATTCGGTTGTTTACTTTCGGCTAAGGCTTGGGCAAGAAGTTTCCACTTGGGTGGATCTTCTCTGATTATTGTTTTTCTGGGTAACATACCACTTATCAATACATATATTTACTTTCTATCATCTTGTTTATCTATTTATTTCATACTTATATCTATCAGTTGGTTCCATTGCCGGCTTTCAACATGGTGCAACAAGACCCACCTCTCACCACCCGGCCGCATCAATGCCCAGGATGAGAAAATACAGCATCTCACAACGACCGTTGAGTCAATGAAAGCGATTTTGGATGCATTCGAGAAGACTTTATCCGGGTTTCAGCGCCAGTACGAGAAGCAAGAGCATTTTGATTTGTCTGGTTCTCCTTCACAAGGTCCCACTATCGAAGGTGAAAGCGGTTTGGGTCACGGAGTACAAACCCATTCACATGGTTTCAACACTTTTCTCCGCGAAAGTCATTTTGATGGTTCTCTCTTCTCGTTGCCTAAGGTTAAGCTTCCTTTGTTTGAAGGCTTGGACCCCAGAGGGTGGATAACTAAAGCAGAACTTTACTTTCAGGTACATCACACTCCTCTCACCCAAAAACATCAATTAGCTCAAATGTGTATGGAGGGAGTTGCACTAAATTGGTTTACACATCTCATAATTAAACAACCCCAAATAAGCTGGACACAATTTTGTACTAAATTAATTTCTAGATTTAGTGGTACCAAATTTCGTAATGCTCATGAAGCTTTAGGATCGTTGTATCAAACCGATGATATTGAAGAATACATAGAAGAGTTTGAGGCCTTGTCTGCTTTAATTGGTATGTTTTTAAGAGGGTTAAAGGAAGATTTTAAAAATTGGGTTCGAGCTCTCAACCCTAGTTCGTGTGATCAAGCAATCGAATTATCTCGGCATGTTGCCATCGCTACCGCAACACACGGTGATCGATCTGAAACAAAGGGGAAGTATCATTCTCCTGGTTATTCCCATGGCACATCACAGACCCCGTCCTGGAAAAGTTACCCCCGTACCACCCTCCCTATTTCACAGGCTTATAATAAGTCAATACCCGTATCAAAAAACCTACACTCTTCCACCCCGACCCGACACTTGACTAAACAAGAATGGGAAGACAGACGTCGCAAAGGGTTGTGTTTTAGTTGGCAAACTCACATGATACGGTTTAGACCAGACCTCGTTATTTACAAGACAAACATGAATGTAATCTGATGGCAACAGATTCGGGAACTTTATCTTTTAAGTCATAATTCCCATACATAAACGTGTAATTTTTCTTTATGGACTATTTGTTTGTTTAATCAATGTGAAGTTGGTGAATAGTACTTATGCGTTTTAACATTGTGATGTAACAATATGTTTCTGTTAATCTTGTGTAACAATAGAGTAGTACGTGACTCTTTTTCCTTTGAGTGGGAGTAACTTAAAATGGGATTTAATGTATGTATACTTTAACTGAAACTTAACTTTACTGAGCAAATGTCAAATAAACTTTGTACTGTATTGGATAAACAAAAATGTAACCTTACCTTTAACCTAAAGAAAGTATAAAATAATAAAAATTATGGTTGCAGAGGGTATGATCTCTCCTAAAACATCACTTCCTAAGATGATGATGATTCTCTTCTTCTTCTTCTTCTTCTTCTTTTTCTTCTTCTTCTTCTTAAAAAACAAAATCAGAAAAATAACCAGTTTCCAGATTATTCTTTGCTATAAGACATACTGCATTGAAAAGTTTTGGAAATAGTAAGTTGATATAATCCTCAAACCCATTATAACTGGCCCCGATAGTTTTCCAGATTTGGTCTTCAGGAGTGATAGGTGTGTAAACACCCATCTTTTCTACCACTTAATTACAATAATAACCGGACCAAAACGTGTATTTTATGTCTTTTATGTCGGAATTATGCGTGGTTTGTGTTTTTGTTGTGATTTAGGATGAAAAGGTGAAAAATGGAGAAAACACGGACATTCACGGGCATTTACAGACTTTTATTGAAGAAAAGGATGAAAGACGAAGTCAAGAAGTCAAGAGTGCAAAAAGAACGGAAGTCCACGACCAATTCTGAAGATTTATCGAAGAAAAAGTCAAAAGACGGAAGTTTATCAAAAGCCGAAGAATTCAAGTCTATTTTATTGAAGAATTTAAAGACGAGTTCAAAAGAAATCTCGAAGTCAAAAGACCCTTAAGTCCAAGATTAAAGAAGGATTAGAAGAAAAGGACTAAGTACGCAATTAATGAAGATTAAAAGAAGGAGGGACTTAATTATGCAATTAAGACCCTTAAGTCCAAGATTAAAGAAGGATTAGAAGAAAAGGACTAAGTACGCTTCTCGCTTCAAACCAACAACAACAACAAGTTAAAGCAGTCGCTAATCCTTGTGAAACATGTGGCGGTCCTCACTCATACACCGATTGTCCTTCGACACAAGGAATTCCGGAAAATGTGTATGCTGCTTACGGTAATTATTCACCGGAAAATTATCAAGCTAGACAACAAGGGGATAGAAACCTGCTGAGCTACCGTTCAAACAATTACCTTTCACCCGGTTTTTCTCCTCAAAACCAAAACCCCGCCAACAACTACAATAGAAGCAACCAAATCCCACCTCGTGCTTCTAACCCTTATCAACCACCCACCCAACAACACCCACCCATTAATCCCGATGTTGACACCATCATGAGAACTCAAGGTGAGCAAATCAAGAATCTACAGAGCCAAATAATCAATTTGAAAGGAGATATCTTGAAGCAAGGTAATGACATCAGAACCGAGGTTCGTGAAAATCTTCAATCTTCCTTCATCACTCAAACAACTGAATTAAAGAATCTGTTGGCTAGTTTCTTGCCCGAAGCTCAACCTTCTTCTTCTTCGGGTTCTCTACCTTCAAACACCGTCCCCAATCCGCGAGCTAATGTGAGTGCTATAACTACGCGTAGTGGACTTACCATTATTGATCCACCTATTCCACCACCATCATCCACACCTCCTCCACCACCATGTATCCCTACTCCACCTACACCTAGTAGTAGTGCACCATTACCGTCTCCGCCTCGTCATGACGATGTATCTCGGAAGGACCCTTCAACATCACAACCTTCACCAACTACACCTTCCCCTAACCCTTATCAACCTAGAATCCCATACCCTTCTCGCATAGGCAAGACCAACGAGCTAACCAAGAATGACTCTCAAATAACAAAATATATCAGTATGATTTCTCAAATGGGATTCAGCATTAGTTTTCTTGAAGCACTTGTCCACATGCCCATATTTGCCAAAGCATTTAAGGACTTGCTTAACAAAAAGGAGAAGCTGATTGAACTCACCAACACACGCTTAAATGAAAACTGCTCTGCAGTTATTCTTAAAGAACTTCCGGAAAAACTAGGGGATCCCGGTCGTTTTGTGTTGCCTTGCGTGTTCAACAAAACTGAAGAATTTACTGCCCTTGCTGATCTCGGGGCTAGTATAAATCTTATGCCTTTGAATGTTTGGAAAACACTATCATTACCCGATCTCATTCCAACAAAGATGACTCTCGAACTTGCTAATCGCACTCTCGCTTACCCCGTTGGTATAGCTGAAGACGTATTCATTCAAGTTGGCGCATTTACTTTCCCGGTCGATTTTGTCGTAGTTGATTATGAAATGGACCCTCGTATTCCTTTAATACTTGGTCGGCCATTTTTGAGATCCGGACGTGCTTTAGTAGATGTGGCCGAAGGTGAGTTAATCTTAAGAGTCGGGAATGCCTCACAAAATTTAAAAATGGGAACGCCTACAAACAAATCCTTTGGAGGCCGAGAATCAGTGAATATGATAAATGTGCTCGATGACTTTACCGTCTACGACAATCCTCTATTCGACTCTTGCATCGATAATCCACTTTTTCAAAATGATGTGGATGATTCTCTCCCTACTTTGGACGCTTCTCCCATTTTTGATTCTCCACCGGTCTTCGATGCTTATGATGATGATGATTCTAGCTCAGATTCGGATGATTTTGATTGTACTTCTGAGTATCCCGAGCTGCCCACTTTCGATGATTTTGATGAGGCTGATACTCTATCGAGCGATTCTTCACATGATGAAGATCCTCCACCGTCACTCGATCCTACTTTGGACGATTATTCATTTGAGGAAGATTTCTCTGAATTTCTCAACACATACTTCCCTCATGAGAGTGATGCTCCTCCTTTTGACTTTGAAGATTATCGCCTTGATCCTACTTTGGATTTGAAGAAAATTTTGTCAAAGGAGAAGAAACCGGTCGACACCGAAATCCGTTGCACGTATGATTTGACACCTCTTTGTCCCACTTCTAAGGACGAGGTTGTGCTTCTTTGTGGATCTTCTTCACACTCGGCTGAGCCTGAGTGCTATTTTCCCTTAAAGGAAAAGGTGTTCGACCCTGGTATTGAAGTCTTTAAGCCATCTCAGTATCCACCTGATGAAATAAAAGGAAAAATCTTTGGAACTATTGAAGCCATGCTTGCACCACATCATACTTGCTTCCACCATGCTCCATCGCTGCTTAAGGGAACCTTGCCACTGCTCTTTTGGCTTGCCTTGTTCGCCTTAAGCTCTTGCTTATTGATGGATGAAAACTATGTCTTCGATCCTGGTGGATATCTTTCATGCTTATTCCGTTGATAATCAAGGTCGAGTCAGGCTCACGACTCGGTTAACAAAAATCAAGCGCTTCTTGGGAGCTAAACTCTTTTCCGTGATTCCGTGTTCTACTTCTTCCCGGTTTTATCCTAAACTCTTTTCGATTCACTATTTTATATTTTCTCAAATATTAAAATAGGAATCTCTTTAGTTGTCTTTTCCTTAGCGAGATTTAAACAATGTGCACAATGTCCTAAGTGTAGGGGAGCTTACTCCCACATGCTTAAACATTGAGGACAATGTTTATCTTAAGTGTAGGGGGGACTTCTATCGAAGTTAAGTGGTCTTTTCCTTGTTTTTGTCCTCATTTTAACCGGAAAATCAATTTTTCGACATTTTTCAAAATTTTTGATCTATTTTGGCCTATTAGTTGTTATCTTTGTATAGTTATTTTCTTTCTCTGCTAGAATAAATGTTTAATAAGTGGTTTTAATTTTCAAACGTTGTGAATCTTTTGACTCAATCCGAGTTTACTCTAGCTAGTATCCTTAACGTGTTTAAGTCAAGTTTTGCTAGGCTTTTATATAGGGAGCTATAAAACGCGAAAGTCTTAACTCTCACGGGTTAAGAACAAGAACTTTTCGCAAGTTCCTATAATTGATCCTAGAGAGTCGTTTATCAAGGGAACTTTAAAATGCGATTTCTAAACATGAAAAAGTCTAAGAATTTGCAAGATCCTATAGGCGACTCGAAAACCCAAAACATTGATTTAATAGGCTAAGTATCCACGAGTCTCATTACTTGAGATTTTTAATTGTGGAGAACGAGAGATGATAGAGCAAATTATAAGTTCGGTATTCTTTCATGAATTTATGTGAGTTAATTATGAGCCTATTCTCCCATCGCTTGCTAATAATTTATTTGCTAATAAATAAGGTTGTACGATTTGAAAAGTTACTTAGCTTCTAGCCCCAGATCATTTAAAAGTTGCTCGGTAATGACGAGAGTTCATAGCCAAGGCATAACTTATGAAGCGGGGCGCGAAGATTGGCGAGTCCGAAAAGGCCCTAACAAGGCATAAGGGCTATGTTTTGTTGCTAAAGATCCAAAGTGATGTGAAGAATCATTTATCAAAAATCAATATGAAGGATCGAGACACACGACATAAAGCAAAACTCCCCAAAAGTCATGGAGAAGTGTATCCGAAAAGACCCTAACAAGGTATGAGGATAAATAGATCCAAGTCATAAAAGGAGGTGGATCGTTGTATATCAAAGTCCAAAATAAAGATTGGAGAAAAATGAAGAAGTCGTGGTCCAAGTATGAATCTCTCAAAACTTCAAGTGAAGAAATTCCAATTATGAAGAGAAGACCATTATTTCATGAACGTCTCTCAAGATTTGAAGTATGAAGTCGCTGCCAAATTTCGGCCCGAGAAAGGTCTCAAATCGCGAACCAAGTTATGCCAAGATATGAACTTTTTGATATCCCGAGAAGCAGTTTTAAAAGATTTGGTCCTTTAGCTAACTATTGATTAAATCGTGCACTTTATTTTCAGACTAAATAATAATAAAAACAAGTCAAAAAATGCATCTTCGTGATCATTCAAGACAAATAATAAAATATAAGAGATACCCATAGGAATAAGGGAGTCTAAGTGAATAATTGGCCCACATGAGTTCGTGTTAGTTTACTAACTTATAATAACAATGATCTCATTTTTAAGCTTGGTTTGGAGAAAGTGAAAATTTGAGGATGATGATTATTCATAACATTTTCAAAACCCAAGGTATGCTTTTAATTTCTTTATTTTGTATGTTTTTAATTTTCTATCTCTTTAATAAAGGCCAACGTGGATTGATTATGATGAAAAGTGTAATCTTGCTTTGTAACTAATACATTGCATGAGGACATTGCAATGGTCAAGTGTAGGGGATTTGATAGGTGTGTAAACACCCATCTTTTCTACCACTTAATTACAATAATAACCGGACCAAAACGTGTATTTTATGTCTTTTATGTCAGAATTATGCGTGGTTTGTGTTTTTGTTGTGATTTAGGATGAAAAGGTGAAAATGGAGAAAACACGGACATTCACGGGCATTTACAGACTTTTATTGAAGAAAAGGATGAAAGACGAAGTCAAGAAGTCAAGAGTGCAAAAAGAACGGAAGTCCACGACCAATTCTGAAGATTTATCGAAGAAAAAGTCAAAAGACGGAAGTTTATCAAAAGCCGAAGAATTCAAGTCTATTTTATTGAAGAATTTAAAGACGAGTTCAAAAGAAATCTCGAAGTCAAAAGACCCTTAAGTCCAAGATTAAAGAAGGATTAGAAGAAAAGGACTAAGTACGTAATTAATGAAGATTAAAAGAAGGAGGGACTTAATTATGCAATTAAGAGAAAAGGAAAGAGGGGAGGAAGCTTCCTTAATCCTCCCCTATAAATAGATTAGGATGTTTATTTTTCACTGTTGTTGGCTAAGGTGACAATTAGTCTTCCACCATTTAAATACTTGTCATTTACATTACTTGTCAATTTTAATTCATGTTATGCACCTTTATTACCATTTAATTCCAAGTAAGTTTCCATTTTAATTCTTGTCAAAGCTTTATTTTATCTTGTCAATCTCTTATCTACCTTTCTTATTCTTTGATTCATGTGTTTATGTTATGTTCATGTTTATGCTTTTATTTTGATCTTAATGGTTTTTAATTATTGTGGTTAAAGTTGTTTGATTTCATGTTTTTAATTGTTTGTTGATGTTTATTCATAGATTCGTTACTGTTTATTATTATCCGTGTGTTTGATTTTGGTTATTTTGTTATTTTATCTGCTGCTACTGTTCTCCTTGTTCTTCGGGAAGTGTTTGCCTTGTTTCTGATCTTTCCAGGAAGTGTTCCGAGCCAAGGAAAGGACTGAAGTGTTCATTCGGAAGTCCAAACTTCCGGACCAAACTTGTTCATTCGGAAGTCTTAAACTTCCGAACCAAACATACTCATTCGGAACTCCAAAGTTCCGAACCAAGGGTTTCATCCGGAACTTTTCAAAAGTTCCGAATCAACTTAAAGTTCCGAACCAAGGGTTTCATCCGGAACTTTTCAAAAGTTCCGAATCAACTTAAAGTTCCGAATCAAGGACCAAAGTTCCGAATAAAGGCTGTTCATTCGGAAGTCAGAAACTTCCGAGTCAAGGTTGTTCATTCGGAACTTCCATAAGTTCCGGATCAAGGGTAATCTTCCGAATCAAGGAGCTTCATTCGGAAACTTCCGAATCAAGGGGTGACCAGAAACTTCCGAATCAAGGAAGAATTTACAAGTTCTGAATCAGCAAGTTCCGAACGAAGCATTGTTTTGGATAAGTGACATATTCAGACCAATTTGTTCCGGATCAAGGATTTTGGTAATATTCCAAGTGAAGAAGAATCATTTCAACCAAAGGTGACATTTAGGACGAGTGATTGTTCCAAACGAAGGTTTATTCCGAATGAGCTGTATTCAGGTTCTTATTAGCTTTTGTCTTTGATTTTTACTTTCAAGCTTTATTTTTCTTGCCTTTTTATTTAATTGCACTTTTAGATTATTTGCCTTAGTTTTAGTCGCACTTTAAGTTTGCCTTAGATAGATTTAAGTTTACGTCATTTTACTTTAGTGCCCTTTAATTTTAGTCACGTTTTTAAATACTTGCACTTTACTTTAATTAGACTTAGATTTACTTAAAGAGCACTTTTACTTTTAAGTCTTTGCATTTAAATTTAAAATCACCCAAAAATATTCTTTTTCACCAAAAATCAACTAAGTCACACATAGGAGCCTAGATCAATTCGTTAAGATTCCGAGAACACGAACTTAATCTTTAATTTTTAACTAGGTAAAACCTAGTTATCAAATGGCGCCGCTGCCGGCTCTTTTCGTTAAGATCAACAGTTTTCTGTGCTAGATACGTTGCTTTTTTGGGATCCGTTCACTTGTGAACGTTATTTTTTTTGCATAAAAAATTCAAAAACTATAAAAATTAAAAATTTCAAAAATCCAAAAAGATTTTATCTTTATTGTGTATATATATTGCCTTTGCGTTTGGTTTCTTTTTCTTTTGCATTTTCAGGTGTATGCGTACTAGATCTTCTAACTATCAAGAGCCCGAGCCTCAAGAAGATTTAGATATGGCAGGTGTTAATAACAATAATCAACTACCGCACCTTAATAATAACAACAATGCTCTTCCACAGCCCGATCTTCGGACCATGGAGGAACTTTGTCAACCAACAATGTTTGGACGAGGAGGACCGATTGCGCCGATGCAAATCAACGCTCCTGAGTTTTCGTTGAAGCACCACATGATTCAGCAAGTATAAACAAACCCATTTAGAGGATTGCCTGATGATGATGCCAACAAACACCTCGACAAGTTCATTACAATCACCCAAAGCATGAAGTTGCCTGGTGCCACAATGGATGTACTCCGCCTACAACTCTTTCCACATACTTTATCACATCATGCCGAGAAATGGTTTGATCGTCTCCCGAAGAATTCTATTCACACTTGGGATGACATGACTCAACGCTTTCTATCGCGCTACTTTCCACCATCCATGGTCACAAGTCTTCGCAATCAGATCAGAGATATAATGTCTTGATCGACCGTTGTCCAAACCGCAACATGCTTCCGGTCACCTTGATCGATACTTTCTACAACGGATTGACTTTTCGAGATCGTGATACGATTAATGCAGCCGACGGTGGCACATTCATGAAAAGGAGACCCGAGGAGTGTAGAGAGTTAATTGAAAACATGACTACTCATCATAAGAACTGGGATTCCTCTGCTTCTTCTAGAAACAACACGAGAGTCAATGTTTCTTCTACCTCAGCAAACCCTGAGATGACCGAACTCACCCGCATGATGGCTGAAATGAGTAAGAGTATTACGCTTCTCGCTTCAAACCAACAACAACAACAAGTTAAAGCAGTCGCTAATCCTTGTGAAACATGTGGCGGTCCTCACTCATACACCGATTGTCCTTCGACACAAGGAATTCCGAAAAATGTGTATGCTGCTTACGGTAATTATTCACCGGAAAATTATCAAGCTAGACAACAAGGGGATAGAAACCTGCTGAGCTACCGTTCAAACAATTACCTTTCACCCGGTTTTTCTCCTCAAAACCAAAACCCCGCCAACAACTACAATAGAAGCAACCAAATCCCACCTCGTGCTTCTAACCCTTATCAACCACCCACCCAACAACACCCACCCATTAATCCCGATGTTGACACCATCATGAGAACTCAAGGTGAGCAAATCAAGAATCTACAGAGCCAAATAATCAATTTGAAAGGAGATATCTTGAAGCAAGGTAATGACATCAGAACCGAGGTTCGTGAAAATCTTCAATCTTCCTTCATCACTCAA
>JANFOE010002126.1:0-49913 GCA_025667525.1 Glebionis coronaria | reverse complement strand
TATATATACATATATATATATATATATATACATATATATATATATATATATATATATATATTATATATATATATATATATATATATATATATATATATATATATATATATATATATATATATATATATATATATATATATATATATATATATATATATATATATATATATATATATAGTATATATATATATATATATATATATATATATATATATATATATATATATATATATATATATATATATATATATATATATATATATATATATATATATAATATACTAGCGTCGTAACCGCCCAACGGGCGGGGGTCGTTTTTGTTGTTGTTCCGAAGTGTTTATTTTTTGTACGTTTTTAGTTTATTATTTTTTTAATTTAACCTTTAGTATATTTTAGTTATAGTTTCGCTGAAGTAAAGTTAAATATATGTTACAAAAATTATATAAATTTTAATTGAATCCGAACACGGGGTCGTTTTTTTTATGCGAAGGATTTGTGGTTTGTGACTTTGTGTATTAATTATATTCGCAGTGAAAATAGTTTTGCTAAAAGAAACTGGTCTTTGAGATTTTTAGGCCTTGACCCATCTAACGTTCTTATTTTACCTCATGTGAATTTTTTGTTGTACAAATATCAGTTTGTATTCGGTTCGTAATTCTTTAAAAAAACGTTTGTCTAGCCGTTATATTGGTTGGGTTCTGTTAGTAATTTGTTTTTGCATAACATCTGCCAATTAGTAATAATGGTTGTCGGGTTTGTTAAAATAGAGTTCATTCCTCTATGTATTGTCAGTGTAAAAATAACGTGTTTTAAAAAAAAGAAAAATCAATCATTAATATCTAGCCTTGGCTCGCGCACGATTTATGTTAAACAAATACGGTATGTTTTTCTATTTTAGATAGCCATATTTTTAAGCCCATAAAATCCCATCGAAGTATCGATAATCATAGTTTAAGGTAACAGACGATCCCAAGTTTTAGACTTTTAATATTGTGTCGCATATTTATCCACCTAAGTTATAAATGTACCGACCTGTGAATCTATAAAGTTATCTTACAGTTCATCATCATGGATAATAAGGATATTTTTTAAGCCTTCGGAAACAATAATTTAATGCACACCCTCGGCATCCATCATTTTTAAGGCTTCGTGTATTCCATGTAATTTTTTTGAGTTTCAGCAAAGACCAAATGTGATTTTTTATAAATGACACGTTATTACAATGCAAATATCCCTTCAAATTATCTTATGATGTTTATATGGGTCTTTGTATATTTGCTCAAATTGTTATTTTCATAGTCAAATTCACTTTCTTTAACATCCATCAAGTATAGTAGTTAAATATCAAGAATAAATGTTCCTTGAAGAGAATTTTAGAGATGAATGACCTGAGCTCACTTGTACATAACTTTTGAGCAGGTTGTTTTGTTAATGGCATTTGAAAGACGATCACACGTTTCTTCATGATTTTTTTAAAATGCCGTTTGTCCATATTTTCAAAATTTAGTGGGTGTTTGGGATTGCGTTTGCAACCAGATTATCTGCTTATTTTATTTTGAAAATTTGGATAAGTTAAAATGAGTGTTTGGATAATAATTGGAGAAAAGTGATTATTTGCGTTTAGAATTTTTCAAAATAGAGTTTTTAAAAAGTAAGTGGGGAGCTACTTATTTCTTATTCAAAATGAAGTTTTGAAAAAGTAAGCTTCTAAAATGGAGTTTTGGAAAAAAGAGTATATTTTATTCATTTTACTTATCAAATGATCCATTAATCAAATTTGTCAAACACTAAAAAAACTGATTATCTGATTATTGCGATTTCAAACAGAATAATCAAATCTAAACACTATTTTCTAGAATGACGTTTTTAAAATTATATCTGATTATTCATTTTCAAAATGAATAATCAGTTGTAAATAAGCAATACCAAACACCTCTAAGATGGGACTCATGACCATAGATTTGCATAACCAAAAGACAAACCGTAACATATGGTTAAATAGATCATTATTTTAGTTTGTGACTTGGTATTGTTAGCATAACATATTGTGCTTTTCTTCTTTTTATCTTTTTTCATTCACATATTCCTCTGCTACATCATTTTATTCCAGTAGAGCTACATTACGTGACTATGAATCATGTCGTTATAACCAAAATTGAACAGCCTCCGTTTGTGGTTGCTTATTCAACTAGCGTTGGATCAAAAACATACTTTTGAAAACTGAAAACGAAAGAAAAAGAAACAAGATGGTTTTAGACTTTGAGCACGCACCATACACCAAATGTGCGTGAAAACACAATACTATATCAATTGAAAAAAAATACCTCAGGTCAAACTAATAACTTTTACTACCCTGACTTGAGCATTATCCACAAGCGTAATAAGCGGAATAATCTTCAAATAATTATCAATCTCATTTTGCGACTTCCTAAACTGA
The DNA here is from genome assembly GCA_025667525.1 of Glebionis coronaria. Classification (NCBI taxonomy): domain Eukaryota; kingdom Viridiplantae; phylum Streptophyta; class Magnoliopsida; order Asterales; family Asteraceae; genus Glebionis; species Glebionis coronaria. The sequence continues at coordinate 47,476 of JANFOE010002126.1, read as the reverse complement.
TACACAATGTTCCAACCTAAATCAAATAAAAAACGTGTCATATGAATATTAAAAGGATAAAAAAGGTGGTTTCAAGTAAATGTAATAAAGATATAAATATATACACAAGTATACTACAACTTCTAGTCAGCATATCCGTTCAAAATTATGTGACAGGCAACTCCGAATATGTTGTGATTTATAGTTACAAATACAATAGGAAAGGCCTATGGTCGCCGTTGACCCATGCCACTAATAGCTCTAGGATTTGCAACCTAATATGGTAAGGGACGGACCCGAGAATTTTTAGAGGGCGTTCAATTGGGTTACACACGGCCCCTAACGGGTCATGTGGTAAACTTAAAGAAGAAACTAAAACAATAACGACATAAACAGGTGAAAACACGCCCCAAATGTTCTAATTATTCCCAATGCATAAATTCTCGAAAGTCATGCTATTTCACAAATAAGAACTCGTAGTTCATCTCTCTGTATTAATAGCAACTATAAGGACTAAAACAGTCGAATCTGCACAGCAAAACGAATCAAATGCCAAGCACACCGTATCATAAAAATACATAAATGTGATATATTTACAACACACTAACCTCATAAACAGTCCTAGCCGGCTCCCGAGGATGAGAAGAAGGAAGGCACACCACAAACATGTACAACCCAAAAGGTAAAATCAGACTCCCAGAATGTCAAAGGTTCTCCCAATACTCAACTCGAATAAATCGCACAACCAAGTTATTTTTTTTACGATTTTAATTTTTACGTATTTTTGGGCAGACATGTGTTTATGTGTACACTTTAGTGAACCACGACCACATCACTCGAGAATCATGGCGTATCATAACCATAGTCAGGTACTTATGTTACTCATTGATGTAACCATATAGAAAATATTTGCAACTCAATACAAATAAGGCTTGAAACTGCAATTCATATTGTTACTATAATTTCCAAATAATTTCCATAAATCGAGAAAACAAACAAATGTGGCCCGAATTTTTTATTCTCGGTCACTTGAACTTCTGATTGATCACTAATATCGGCTGTCGAGTCCTCCATCTGATCACTAATTTCGGCTGTCGAGTCCTCCATCTGATCAACTTCACCATCCTTCCAAGATGTTGTATCTTTCGATCATCTTTTTTCCATGCAGCCATGTCTACCATATCATCTTCATTAGCTATTAACTCCCTTTCATCATCATTTCCTTCGGTACCAAATGAAGCACTGGCCGACTCGTTCATTTGTGACTGAGCCAAAAACACAAAAATGGCACCAACTCCTGATCCTCTATGAGCAGGCTCCAAAATTACATTATCAGCTAATGAGCTTCCAAGCATTTCCCACACATCACTATGCAATCGATTTCGTAAACGATAATATGTATGCACGTCTTAACTCCTAGCCTAACAAAAATATTGAAAATAGAACTTCTATAACCATAGATATCTAAGGACTGATAGCCAAACTATTTATATGCTAATAATCAGATAGGCATTACACAGAGAAAAAGAAAAAAAATAAATGATATGCTACTCTGTAATCCAACTACGAATATTTGCCAAAACAGTAACAGTTGATCAGTATGGAAAACGAAAAGCATATATCATGTTAAAAATGTGAAGAACATTGTAACTACTTACATCAGCAGACATAAAAGCACGATTAGAATCATCTACAAGTGTCAGTTTTAGCAAGTAAATCAGATTTGATAGAAGAGCTCCTTGATCACTAGTTGGCTGCTTTGAATAAAGATCAAGAAAAAGACGCCATCTCTACAGATCTGCATCCTCCTCCCATATCTATCACTTTTGTCACATTCTCACTGGAAAACTCACCTTCGTCAAGCATCTTGAATGTCGTATTATGATGATCTAATATTATCACACTACAAAAGTCAAAAGAAGAATAACACAGCTGAACAGATGTTAAAAAATGCTTAAATATGCAGGTAGGACAACAATTAGAAATGTCTACCAGTTTAAGATTGACTTTGCGATGAAACAGGGAACTCAAGCTCAGTCTCGGGCGAAGGGCCTTTGCTTAAAAAAGTTAGTTTGATAAAAACCACTATTTAATTACCTTTAATAAGAAGTGATAATGCTTAGTAAACACAGGAAAAATTAACACTTCTATGTCGTTATTAAGGGGTCGTAATTAATAATGGGTCAAAAGATGTTAAGTAAACCTTATAGCTTACCTTGAGTAACATAGTCAAAAGAACAATGAGCGAGCAACCAAAGTATCGTTCTATTGTTTTAGCTAAAAAAAAGCAACATCAGAAATTAGAATGTATCAAAAAAGAACTTTGCTGCATGTAAGTAATATGACTTTAAAATATTTTAAGGGAGAAATTACAGGTTCTATGGACAATGCAGCTTCATGGCCCAGAATGAGTAGTTACCATGGCATGGAAAATTACAAAGTCAAATCAGACACCTTTTAATTAAAATTCCGTAGTATAACAACTATATTTCATGTGAACATTGTTTTCTATTAATGCACCCACCTGATATAGCAAGCCAAGTAACAGTCGTGCGATAAACAAAATTCACACATCACTCAAGTAAGCCAATGATCTCTCATACACAAATTGATAGTAGTTCAGCAATGTCTTTAGCCTAAAATGATAAGAAAGGTGGATTTGTAAATAGAATAGACTAACAGTATTTATTCAATAATAGCATCATTATGTCGATATGGCATCTCCGATTGGCATGTTGTTAGAACCTAGATCTACCATCTCATGAAAATATTAGACAGGATTCATTGTCATACCCCACCATGGCGGAACATGGGGCGCGACGTATGGATATCATCACAACAAACGGTGTCTCCATAGAGAAAACTAAAATGCAACTATAATGTCATAAATGGCGACACAAAGGTCATGACAATATCTCAACATAGCAACAGTCTAGGTAAGTAGGTAACAGCCCTACCACTTACCCAAGACAAACAATAAACATAAACCAAACAAACATATAGGTGCCAACATGTATCACAAAAAAAAACGAAATTAAGGAGGGTGTGGGTCGGTTTGAACGCAAGAAAAGAAAAAAAAAAAGGAAAAAGGGAGGAAAAAAGGAAAGTGGGCTATGGGTTGGACTAGGATTCACCCATACCCTATATAAAGTTATACTAAACAAAAAAATTCATTATTTTTCCCTAGAGATAAAAAAAAAGTCGTGAGTTTCATAAAGGGTTTAGAGGTTCTTCATAATTTTTTGGGGTTTTCATAAATCAAAGGTAAACCTTCATAACCCTTTTCAATTTAATTGTTTTTAATGATTTCTTAATCATCTTATGATGGATTTAGGTTAGGGTTTAATTTAAAAACAGTGAATTAATGTTATATTAATGGTGTTATAATGATTACATGAATTAGGGCTTGTAATTAGAGGGATTAGGGTTAATTAATGAGGTTGATTTTGTTAAACCCGTTTTTTAAAACTGGGCAGAATTTTGAGTCAATTGTTTTGATCATATCGGGAGTTCTATAAACTCGTATTTTACGATCCAAGTATCCCTGAAAAGGTAATTGAAGTGGCTTTCCAATGCAAGAAACGAGAACTAAATTGGAGGTGGGAAGTGAGTCAAAAACAGGTTACAACAGTCGGAGGTCAAAATTGTTTTGAAGTCAGCCTGTTTTCTTTTTAAGTTTTAAGTTGTCTGGGGTACTTAGGGTTGCATTGGGATCTTCTAACGAACATGAGAGATGGTTTATATATTTTAGTAAATATCTGCACTTGAGCTAAGGTTGTGGTTAAGGGTAAGACCCCCTAATCATAACAAACTTTTTGTATGTTAAAAATTAGTAAATCTGGAATGATGAAAGTATATATATATATATATATATATATATATATATATATATATATATATATATATATATATATATATATCAGGGCCTTAAAGTAGCTTTAAGGTTGGGGCAAGTGGGAGGTGTTAGCTAACATATGTAAGGGCATAAATATTCCCTTTACAGAGATCATGGGTATGTTTAGGTGGACGTTGGCTTATAGTTTGGAGACCTAAAACTGGGAATGTTTTTGATAAAATGTTAACGGGATGTGTTATGAAGTAAAACGAGTTAAGGGCTTTATAGAAGGGTGTAATGAGATGCTTAGAGCATATATATGAGTTATATATGGGAGAAGGTTAGATATCCATCATAGGTTGATGAGCCATTTTAGTGTTTGGTTCATGTTTCGATTATGTGTTTTTGGTTGTTAGCTTTTTGCTAGTGCGCGGATGTTTGGGGAAGTTCAATCAGGTGAGTTTCATAGTCCCATGTTTACTATTGTTTTTTTGACTTCCAGATGGGATGGAAGAGACACTGTGTTATGTTATTTATAAATTTATGCTGTGAATGTTTTGGCGTTGGTAATGGACTTATGTGTGCATACTTATGTGATTAACTGCTAGATAATTCTTGATTGTTTATGTTTTGACTTGGTACCAAGGGGATGTTGACAAGGCGGGGCCTTGGGGAGGTACATAGATGTGTGAGCATCTATGGGACCAATGTATAATGACAAGGCGGGGCCTTGGGGATTGGTTCATAGGTGTTTGGATACCTATGGGAGTGTGGTGTATGGTATTGGCTGGGAGCCTTAGTGTTGGTTTGATTGATTAATTCTTGAATGATAGTTGTTAATACATGTTAGTATCACATTGTCCATATGTTTTGAACTTTGATTGTACTCACAGCTTTTTGGTATGATTTGGCGTTTGAGTCTAAACCTATGACTCTCACCAACTTTATGTTGACGTGTTTTAGTGTCTCTTTCAGGTGAGAATGTGGTTAAGCTTGAGGATAGAAGAGGCTAGATTTTGATGCCTTAGGATTGCATATAGAAGGAGATCCCCGTTCCTTCTTATTTACCTTTATGTTTTTTTAAGTGATACATGTTGGCACCTATATGTTTGTTTGGTTTATGTTTATTGTTTGTCTTGGGTAAGTGGTAGGATTGTTACCTACTTACCTAGACTTCTGCTATGTTGAGATATTGTCATGACCTTTGTGTCGCCATTTATGACATTATAGTTGCATTTTAGTTTTCTCTATGGAGACACCGTTTGTTGTGATGATATCCATACGTCGCGCCCCATGTTCCTCCATGGTGGGGTGTGACAGAATGGTATCAGAGACAATGGTTATAGAGAATTAGGTTGCCTAGTCGCGTAGCCTAGTCTATAGCTTAAGGGTCCCTGCATATAGGCGTCATAGGAGTACGTGTGCATTTTATAATAATTGATGTGTTTGGATGTTATTTGTTGTGATGCTTTGACTAGTATGAATTGAAGAGTAGTAAGTTCATACTTAGCCACATGTTATTTTCTTTTTGGGTTGTGACTAGTGAAGGTTGAATCATAATCATCCACACTAGTCATTGTTGTATTTTGCTTAAATTGTACATTATAGTACATATTTTGGTACAAGGTAGTTTCTATCTTTTGTCGAGTTATTTTACATACCTGAGGTATGTTATTTTTCTTTGATGTTTAAGTCATATTCCCTAAGAATCGTGTGGTGGTTCGAGTTACTCGGAGTACATTGGAAGGATTTTTAGGTGTTTCCATTCTGATGGGTGACATGACTTATAACTGATTATGTTTTCGTTTTGGATTTAGTCTATGCTGTTTTAGCTAGACTATGGATTTACGTATTTCAAGAGTTTTACTATATTATTTTAATAGATGGAGTTTTGGACCTTATTGGTTATGTGGTTATGAGCTTATGTGAGTAGATGGATTTATGTGTTATGTGTTGTATTTATTCTTATAAGTGTCATCATAGGAGGGAGTGCATTGGGGAAATGGTAATTGTATAAGTATGGTGGCCAACATAGTTATACAAGTACCACAACTTCGATGGGTTCTCAAGTATGATTGCATGAAAGAGGTTTAGTACATGCTTGTATATGGTGAGATGTAGAATTTGGGTATACGTATAATATATGGGTTTATGTAATGGCTGCCTATGATATGGCTATTATTCTTTTTGTGTTATATGTTTTGGGTTATAGTTGTGTTGTGTGATTATGATGTCACACGATATGGGTTGGTTTTGGTAATGGGTTTTGTGCCTTGTTGTGGCATGGTGAGATGGTGACAAGGTGATTACTCGTATGGAAATACGAGCGTATAAAGCGATTGATTGACTTGACATGTATGATAACGAGTATGTTTGGGAGATTCGATAGGTATACATATGCGGATGTATATATACTAATAGATGTTATGTTATGATTTACGGTCGTTCAGTAGTTATTATAACTTGAACGTACCTAGTACTCTCTTGTGTTTAAACAATTTATTAAAGCTCGAGTTTGGGGGAGTTTCAACGACGTTTTGAATCTTTTGAAGTATGTCTGGTAGCATATTCTTTGAGTTTCGTATTTCACGTGTACGTTTTAAAATGGTGTTCTTGGTTTTAAGTCTATTGAAATAACTTGGGATTTCTTTTGAGATAATGAAATCTTTTGTGTTGGGTCTTACATTTCTTTTGGTCGGTGTACATTGAGAAAAAGGGGGACTCGGAAATCTATTATAGGGTTAGATAGTTGGTTGTATTCGGTAAAATAAGGGTAAGGGTTGGAGTCGTGTTTGAAACAAGATGTAACATAAGATTTCTTTTAATCAACACTTATTTATTTCAAATTCTAAAAGACTTTCTTTAAAATAAAGCGAAGTAAAATTTCTTTCTACTTACATAGTTTATATAATTAGGTTTAACCGATTCACGTCATTTATAATTATTAATACAAGGTTAAATTGAGTTTATGAAGATTTCACATACAATTTTATCTTTCATTAATATAAAACTGTTTTGGTCATAACTTGTTCATTTTTAGAGCTCTTTGAGTGATTCAAAAGCCGAAAATTATGTACTCGAAACGTACTTTTCAAATATTCAGAAAGTATAGTCATGGGAGGTCAGTGGACTGGTCGGAATTGTTGTTCAAGTGTCAGGTTCAAGGTTGAGTTTTGAATAGTAGTTTATTTTTATTTGGGGTGCACGGGATACCTAGTCTTTGGGTTGAGTTTTGAGATCGCCTAAAAGGTTGTTTGTAGATTGTTTAAGTCACATAGATGTGGGGAGGTAAAAAATAAAATAATAAATAAAAGTATATTCTTTTGGAAAGGTCGGTCTTTTACACGGTTTAAATGATATGTCGCGGGGCGTAATATGTTTTGGTTGCTATTGGGTGTTTCTGGGATTATTTTTTTTCGTTGTCATGGGTCATCTTGAATTGATACACGTTTTGGGTTTGAATTTTCTCTTGAGTCTCGTGGTTTTTGACTGGTTTTAATTGGTACACGTGAAATGTCGTTAGTTATCCGTGGGTTTGATTCGTTGATCGTATCTGATGGATTCAGGATGTAGTTTTGGTTTCGTATTGATTGGGAGCGTTGAGGTAGACATATGAAAGACTTGGTCGCGCCTACACGATTAAGTTGGTGGCCATGAGAGAATGGTTTGAATGCCCTTAGTGGGGATGAAAGAGTTAAGAGTTCGTAGACGAACTAATGTGGGCATGAGGTCTATTAGGAGTGCCAAGGGAGATGAATAGAGATTTGTGAAATGTATGGATATTGGCACAAGTAACGTGTCATAGAGAGTGTTGGAATGGGATATTGTTCGTAAGGCATGTATGTTTTCTAAAACTTTCCTGAAATTTAATAGGTTTGCCTATTATTTTGAGATAGAACCATAAATAGAGCAAGTATGGGAGGTGAGAGGAGTTGTAGTTAGTGCCTTTCCAAGGCAAATTGTTGATGGAGTGATATAAAAACAAGAGCTGTTAGAAATTGCAAGGAATGCCGGATAAAAGTTGAGTTGCTTAGTAGTAGATTGGATGTGTAAAGAGGTTGAGTGGTCCGATGAGTGGAAGTACCGGTCTTTTAAGATGCGTGTAGAATTTTGCAAGTAGAACGAGGTAGGAATTTATTCGTATTGCTGTTAAAAGAGGGTGCAAGGAGGACATAGTTGAAACTGCTAAGGATGTTGTATGAATGCTTTGGGTTTACGGTTATGATTTTGGCATCACCAAAACACTAGCGGTTTTCTTGGAGTCAATGAACCGAGTGTGCATGAGCGTATATAAACGAGTTGTCATCGGGAGCATCGACGACATCTTGACATCTGGAGTTGTTAGGAAAGGGAATTATACGTAATATTTCCAAGTGTGAGTTTTAGGATTAAGTTGGCCAGGACGAGTGGTCAGGGATGATGGCATATCGAGGAACCAGCAAAGGGCGAAGTGAAGAAGGATGAGGAAGCGTTTTGGAGACTGAAGAGGTGGATTGGATAATGAGCAGATCTTGACATTATCGGAAGGACTGGATGAATTCGCGAAGCATGACGATACGTGGAGCAAGGATTTGGACGTGTACGAGAATGACAAAGAAAGGCGATTGCTTATACGTTGCAGGAACTGAAGATTTGGAAGAACTGGATAGACTTAGTTAGTGGAGTTGGATTGTTATATCTGCCTAGAATGCTAGAGGCATTTGGGGTACGAGACGTAGAGAATGATCTATACGGATCATGAACGTCTCCAACACATATTCAATCACCTTGATTGAAAATTTGGCAAAGGTGATGGGTGGAGTTAATTGATGAAAGAAAATTGCAAGGCCAAGTACCATCTGGGAAAGGCAAGCATGGTTGATGAGACATGGAATAAGAAGAATGAAGTGAAGCTGAGACGAACTTGAACTATATGGATGACGTATTAGAGTGGTTTGGATGAAGGATGTAGGTTGCACGAGTTGAGTTGTCTAAAGCAGTGAACGCGTCAACATTTATGTTGCGTGGCTTGGACAATCGTAGGGAGGAAAGGGACGTAGACTATACTTCCTACATGGATATGAGTAGTTTAGAAAGGGCGATGTAAGGACGAAGTTGGTGGAAGGGATACATAATGCGGTGGAGGCTTAAGTACGACGAGAGTTGGGTGATAGTCGATAGACTGACTAATTCATCTCATAATTCAAGAGGAATGGGAAGTCACATAGTTGAGAAGTTGGAAGGATTGCGTACAGATGCGATGGAATAGGAGGTTTTGTGTAAAAGTTAACCTAATATGTATGGAATGCCTGATGAAGGATTATGGCAAGGGAAGAAACGATGGGAAGCATCACATCGTGATGTATGGTAGGAGTCGAGGAAAGAGAAGGAAGTGTGTATAAAAGCGAAGCATGAATGAAATAGGTCGAGATAGGAACCGAAGGTAGAACTTTGGTAGAGCCTAATGAGTAGAATAAAGCACAACGTAGGCTAATACTGTCGTAGTGTGGGAAAGGAAATGGCACTAACCTATACTGATTGTTTGGGAGGCTTAGTATCGATAATCGAATGGATGAGGAGTTATAGGTGTGATGTGCCATAGGGACGAAGGGCTTGGTCTAACTGAGATGACCGTCCTTTTGATGATGTGTATGGATCATAAGTTGATTTGGATTGGAAGAACTAATGGATATGTGAAAGACCGTCATAGGTCACTTTGTAAGGAAACTGGAAATTTTAAGTAGTTTGGGATACAGACTGAAGGGATTTGATGAACATAATTGGACATGGGTGATTGATTTAGAGGTAGTTCAGAAACTCGTTAGCGATGGCTGAGTTTTCATATAATGATAGTTATCGTACTAGAAGTCGATAAATGCCATTTGAGGCACTATATGAAAGGATAGGGTGAGTTGTCCCCATTGTGGACTAGAATTGGTAAAAAAGGCTACTAATGTGGTAATGGTGATTGTGGAAAGGATGAGAGCAACAAGGGATGCTATGTAGAAAAGGAGGAAACCACTAGAGTTAGTGACAGAGTTATGTATGAGGTTTCACCCATAGTAATGGGTGGTATGTTTTGGTAAAATGGAAGAGTTGATGTAGAGTTTTGTAGGTTCATTTATGATCTTTGGAAAGATCGGACCAATAGCTTATGAGTATAGAATTACCTGGGGAAAATGAGTTGTATACATGATACATTTCATGTATTGATATTGGTAAATATTGTTTGAGAATGCATTGTGCATGTACGGTTATTCGGGACTTGTGTTAATAAGAGTCTTTGTTTTATCAAAGAGTCATTTGTGAGATTTATTGACTGTGAGGTCAAGAGTTTGGCAATGAGTTTAATTATTTTTGGTTTGTATATGTGGTATTTTGAAACTTGAACTAAAGTTCACGTGGAAATGAGAAGAGTTTATTTAGAACAAGTATCCTCGTGTGATTTGTTGTTTGTGTGTTTGATCCTAAGGAGTAAATCTCGGGACGAGATTTCTATTAGGAGGGAGTGATGTGACAACCCTGGTTTTGAGGTTCGTCACTTAGTTTTAGTTTGTGCTAGTTACGTGTCTTTACATGTTTATGTGCTAATTGGTGTGTATAGATTGTGGTTTGGATATCGTTTCTGGTACGGGGTACCTTGTGAGTGAAACGATGTGAGATGATTTCATGTTCATGAGCTCACATGGTAGTGACTATGAAGTGAAATGGTGTTATTTAGTGGTTTTACGTATACGTATATGTATTATAGAAAATCGTATTTTTACGAATTACGGTTTAGCATTTAGAGGTCTCGGATTAGGTAATTAGTCATATGGATATTTTTCGGGAAGGTTTTAAGTCATTTAGGACTTAGTTATAAAGTTTATTTCAAAATTTGAGATTTTTTATAAAAGTGTATATTTTACGACTTTTACGGTAAAACGCGTAAAAACTGACTAGTTTTACGGTTTTGAGGTTTTGGTGGCTTTAGGAGCTGAAATAACTTAAGGTAAATTAAGGTAATATTATTAATACATATATTAATAATAAAAAGAAAAAAAACGAAATTAAGGAGGGTGTGGGTCGGTTTGAACGCAAGAAAAGAAAAAAAAGGAAAAAGGGAGGAAAAAAGGAAAGTGGGCTATGGGTTGGACTAGGATTCACCCATACCCTATATAAAGTTATACTAAACAAAAAAATTCATTATTTTTCCCTGGAGATAAAAAAAAGTCGTGAGTTTCATAGAGGGTTTTTAGGGTTCTTCATAATTTTTGGGGGTTTTCATAAATCAAAGGTAAACTTTCATAACCCTTTTCAATTTAATTGTTTTAATGATTTCTTAATCATCTTATGATGGATTTAGGTTAGGGTTTAATTTAAAAACAGTGAATTAATGTTATGTTAATGGTGTTATAATGATTACTAATAAGTGTGAAAACACTTATCCTTTTACCACTTATTTCCAATAATAACAAGACAAAAACGTGTGATTTATGTCGTAAAAGTCGGAATTATGCGTGGTTTGTGTTTTTATTGTGTTTTAGGACCAAAATATGAAAAAGGAAGAAAACACGGGCTTTCACGGGATTTTATCGAAGAAAACGGGAAAAGACGAAGTCAAAAGATCAAGAGTGCAAAAAGAACGGAAGTCCAAGGCCTATTCTGAAGATTTATCGAAGAAAAAGTCTAAAGACGGAAGTTTAACGAAGTCGAAGAACTTAAGTCTAATAGAAGAAGAAAATTAAAAGACAAGTTCAAATCCCGAGACGACAAAGACAAAGAATTAAAGTCGAGTCGAGAAAACGTGAAGAAAGCAAGAAAGAAGATGCAACACATGCACTCCTTCCACCTTCCCTATAAATACCCTCCTAATAGTCATTAGGAGGGTAGTTAGTTAATTAGCTAGTTTTTATTTTTCTTAGTTTTCTCTAGTTTTAGAGAGAGAAAGTCTTAAACTTTCTCTCACTAAATTTCATCGTATCATTTAATCTTTCAAGATTAAACATTTTGTATTGCTTATTTTATTAATCAAAGTTCTATTTTAAGCTTTAAATCCTTAATCTCATTCTACTTTTCTTTGATTTTAGATTGATTTTGGTGCGATTATCATATGATCCGTGTTGTTCTAAATGAGTTCGTGCTTAAAAAGTTAATCTTTTGATCATTTCATAAGTTTTCATTTGAATAAGCTTTGAGACTTTTGTGCTTATTGGCTTATTTTTATGATTAGCTTATTTACTTATAAAAAGCTTCCTTTAAAAGTTCATGTTTTTATTGTTTGATCTAAAAGTTGCTTATTTTGAGGTTGAATAAGTTGTGATAAGAGCTTATTTGATCCGTTTAATCCTTGATTCGGTTTAGTTTGGTGTTAAGCTTGACAACATAGCTTATTCACTGGCTTATAACCGAATCCCTTAGATTTCGGAAAGGGTGATAAACCCCTTTCCGATTGGTGTTTTCCGACCAGCCCCATCCCTCTTTCCGATTGATCAAATCGGAAAAGGGTTTTGCACATTCAGATTTTGCACCCCTGATATTCCGACGGGTGGTTGTCTAGCTTATATTCCGATTACCCCTTTTCCTTGTTATTCCGATTGAGCATTTTGTTATATTCCGATTTGGTCCTTTGTGTTATATTCCGATTGTAGTTGTTTGCCCAACATTCTGATTGGCCTCTAATTTGTAAATTCCGATCGGGACTCTTGTCCCACTTTCCGATTGACCCTTTTGTGGATATTCCGATTGCTTAACACCCCTTATTCCGACCACCAGATCGGAATATATTCCGATCTGGGCTTGTTTTTGGCTTGTTCCGATTTCGTTGTTTTGTTAAATTCCGATCTTACTTTCTTTTAGTACTTTTCAACTAAGTTCTCATTTTTAGAAAGTTTCCAAGTGTTAGTTTTATTTAGTGTGCTAGTACTTTTCCATTGTTACCTTTAAGTTTCCAAACATTTTCTTTTAATTCATTTTTGTATTAATCTTAATTCTTTCATTTTACTCAACGACACTTTAATTACTTGCTAATAGTTTAAAATAGACAATCAACCAAACCATTCTCTTGATTCACCAAAAGACGATTGAGTCGCACTTAAGACCGGTTCTCAATTCGAAAAGATCGGTTTAACGAACTTTCATACTCGGCCTAAAATCCAAGTATTAAATGGCGCCGTTGCCGGCTCTTTTCGTTACGATTAACGGTTTCTAGTGAAAGACGCATTGAATTTTGGGATCCGTTCTTTGAACGTTATTTTCATTGCTTTAAAAATTTTCAAAAATCCTAAAAAATATAAAACTCTTCAAAAATATAAAAACATTAAAAAATCATAAAAAGCAATTCTTTTCCAAAAGGTTTTGCACCAAAAAGATTATATATATATTCTCTTTTTGTATATTTTTCTTCTGTAGGTGTATGCGTACTAGATCTTCGAACTATTCTGAGCCCGAGACTCGTGAAGATTTAGATATGGCTGGTGTTAATAATAACAATAATAATAACCCACCTCTACCCAATTTGAATAATAACAACAACAACAACAACAATGTCCACCTACCTGATTTACGAATAATGGAGGAATTGTGTCAACCCACCATGAACGGACGCGGAGGCTCGATTGCGCCAATGCACGTCACGGCTCAGGAGTTTTCGTTGAAGCATCACATGATCCAACAAGTGCAAACTAACCCATTTCGTGGAATTCCGGATGATGATGCCAACAAACACCTCAACAAATTCATTACCATAACCCAAAGCATGAAGTGCCCCGGTGTTTCTATGGATGACCTTCGCCTTCAACTTTTTCCCCACTCGCTTTCTCACCATGCCGAAAAATGGTTTGACCGTCTTCCTAAGAATTCTATTCATACGTGGAATGATATGACTCAACGCTTTTTATCGCGCTACTTTCCCCCATCCATGGTCACAAGCCTTCGTAACCAAATCAGTGGATTCATGCAAGAGAATGATGATTCACTTTTCGATGCTTGGGAACAGTACAATGATTTGATCGACCGCTGTCCAAATCACAATATGCTCCCCGTCACTCTCATTGACACCTTCTACAATGGTCTCACTTTTCGTGATCGTGACACGATCAATGCCGCCGCCGGTGGTACCTTTATGAAAAGGAGACTGGAGGAGTGTCGAGAGTTGATCGAAAACATGACTACTCACCACAAGAATTGGGATTCATCCGCATCCTCAAGATCTAATCAGAGAGTCAATGTTTCATCTACTACCTCCAATCTTGAAATGACTGAAATTTCTCGACAACTCGCTGAGATGAACAAGAATTTCATGGCCATGGCCACAAACCACTTTCAACAAGCTAAAGCCGTTGCTATTTCTTGTGACACATGTGGTGGTCCTCATTCTTACAACGATTGTCCTTCTACCTAAGCCAATTTTTCGGAAAACGTTAACGCAGCTTACGGCACTTATCCCACGGGAGGCTATCAAGCCCGCCCGCAAGGAGACCGTGGCTTGCTAAGTTATCGTTCCAACAATTATCTTGCCCCTCCCGGGTTCCCTCCTGTAAACCAATCCCAACCTCGTGCAAACAATCAATATCAATCCCAACGAAACCCATACCCACCTCAAGGAAATTCTCAAGCTTACCAAGCTCTACCTCTCAATCAACCGATGGCAGTGAGTCCAGACGTCGAGAAATTCATGAAGACGAATCGGTAGATGGTGACGAATCTTCAGAGTCAAGTCCGCAACTTAAAGGGCGAAATGGCAAAACAAGGGAACGATATTCGAGCCGAGCTAAGGAATGACATGGCAAAACACAGCAATGAAATTATTGCAAACATGAGAGACTCTTTTAATAATCAAGCGGTTCACCTTCGTGATATGATTGGTTCGCTCATCCAAGGTAATCAACCCTCTTCTTCGGGTACTCTTCCGAGTAATACCGTTGCGAATCCAAGAGGGGAGATGAAAGCAATCACCACTCGTAGTGGAAAAGGATATATGGAACCCGAGCTTCCTACACCTCCACCCGTGATTGTGAACAAGGAAAAAGAGCAACTTTCCTCACCTCCTTCACCTTCTATCCCTATTTCCCCACCACCCGTGGTTGTGAGTGATCCTACTCCCTTAAAGCCTTCTTCTTTATCCAATATACCTTATCCTTCAAGGTTGAGGAAAGAGAAGCAAAAGAGCAAGGATGTTATTCAGGTTTCAAACTTTCTAAAAATGTTTAAACAATTGAATTTTAACATCTCCTTTGTCGAGGCTCTCGCTCACATGCCCAAATACGCTAAGATGTTTAAAGATCTTCTAAGTGATAAGGAAAAGCTTCTTGACATCGCTCAGACTCAACTTAATGAGAACTGCTCCGCAGTGCTCTTAAGGAAATTGCCCACCAAACTTGGTGATCCGGGTCGCTTCTTGATTCCTTGCAACTTCCCGGGAGTAGAGAATTGCATGGCCCTAGCCGATCTAGGTGCCAGTATAAACTTAATGCCTTTAAGTGTTTGGAAGCAATTATCTCTCCCCGAGCTAGTCCCCACCAAAATGACTTTGGAATTAGCCAACCGTACGGTTGCTTATCCAGTGGGGATAGCCGAAGATGTCTTTGTTAGCATTGACAAATTCACCTTCCCGGCGGATCTTGTTGTCGTTGACTACGAGATGGATCCCCGTGTTCCATTAATCGTTGGACGTCCATTCCTGAGGGCCGGTCGCACTCTTATTGATGTAGCCGCGGGCGAAATAATCATGAGAGTTGGCGACGATAAAATTGTCTTCAACATGGGTAAGATTTCTAAGCAACCTTATTCATATGAGAGTGTTAATGCTATTGATGTTCTCGATGAGGCTTGTGAAGAACATTTCATGATGCTTGCAAAAGTACTCTCTCTTCTCTACCCAATGTTGAGACTGTTGCCTCAATTGCTCCAGCATTGACTCCTTTTGGAGAAAGTGACTTGGATGATTTCGAAGCTAGCTTGGGTCCTCTCGATATTAAGTATGATAATTTGTCCACCAATTGGGATGAAGACATTCGTACTATTGAGAGACTTCTCAATGAGGACCCGTTTTCTCCTCCTTCTCCTAAAGAGGTGACTAATGATGATCCATTGTTAGTTTCACCATCTATTGAGGATCCTCCCACTCTCGAGCTTAAGGACCTACCTCCTCATCTTGAGTACGTTTTCCTGGAAGACAACGAGAAGTTACCGGTCATCATCGCACAGGATCTGAAAGAAGACGAAAAAGACCGACTTGTCGCCGTGTTGAAGAAGCATAAACGAGCTATCGCTTGGAAAATCTCCGACATCCGTGGAATTGATCCTCACTTTTGCACACATAAAATTCTCATGGAGGACGAATTTAAGCCCACAATTCAAAGCCAACGAAGGGTGAATCCTAAAATCCATGAAGTCATCAAAAAAGAGGTTATCAAACTTCTTGATGCGGGTATGATTTACCCTATTTTGGATTCACCATGGGTTAGTCCAGTCCATTGTGTGCCTAAGAAGGGCGGAATCACCGTTGTGCCCAATGCAAACAACGAGTTAATTCCTACCCGTCTCGTTACTGGGTGGAGAGTTTGTATAGACTACCGTAAACTCAATGATGCCACGAGAAAGGATCATTTCCCTCTACCTTTTATGGACCAAATGCTTGAACGTTTAGCGGGTAATGAATATTACTGCTTTCTTGATGGTTTCTCGGGTTATTTCCAAATACCCATCGATCCCCAAGATCAAGAGAAGACAACATTCAATTGTCCCTACGACACATTCGCTTATAAACGAATGCCTTTTGGCTTATGAAATGCCCCCGGGACTTTCCAAAGGTGCATGTTGGCTATCTTCCATGACATGGTTGAGAAAACCATGGAAGTCTTCATGGATGATTTCTCGGTCTTCGGGGATTCCTTCTCTTCTTGCCTTGCCAATTTGGAACGTATGCTTAAGCGGTGCGAAGACACTCGCCTTGTTCTGAATTGGGAAAAATGCCATTTTATGGTAAAAGAAGGCATTGTGCTAGGACACAAAATCTCTAAAGCCGGTCTTGAAGTCGACCGTGCTAAAGTAGATGTCATAGCCAAATTACCTCCACCTTCCACCGTAAAGGGTGTGAGAAGTTTTCTGGGTCATGCGGGCTTCTATCGTCGATTCATTCAGGATTTCTCTAAAATCGCTCGCCCGATGACCCACCTCTTGGAAAAAGATACTCCTTTTATCTTTTCTAAAGAGTGTCTCGAAGCCTTCAATCTTCTTAAGGATAAGCTAACTAAGGCACCGGTCTTGGTTACCCCTAATTGGGAGCTGCCTTTTGAATTGATGTGCGATGCTAACGACTTTGCTATTGGTGCGGTTTTGGGCCAAAGAGTGAATAAACACTTCCAACCAATCCACTATGCTAGCAAAACAATGACGGGGGCTCAATTGCATTGTACGACAATGGAAAAAGAGCTTTTAGCTGTTGTCTATGCTTTTGAGAAATTTCGCCCCTATCTTGTTTTATCCCCCACCATCGTATACACGGACCATTCCGTGTTGAAGTACTTGATGACAAAGCATGATTCTAAGCCAAGACTTCTTTGCTGGGTTTTACTCCTTCAAGAATTCAACATTGAAATTCGTGACAAGAAGGGAGCCGAAAACCTGGCCGCGGATCATCTGAGCAGACTTGAGGATCCATATCAAGGGGATCATCCGAACAAAGAGATCAATGACTCTTTCCCCCTGGAGACCTTAATGTCTATAAATCTCAATCTTGATGGCACCCTGTGGTTTGCGGACATTACAAACTACTTAGCGGGTGGTATTCTCATCAAAGGGTTAACATCCCAACAAAAGAAGAAGTTCTTGAATGATGTTAAGACTTACTTTTGGGATGACCCTTTTCTATTCAAACAATGTGCTGATCTGATCATTCGTCGATGTGTTGACGGACCGGCAGATTTTGACATTCTCCAAGCTTGCCACAAAGGACCCACCGGTGGTCACTTTGGTCCCAACTACACCGCTAAGAAAGTATTTGATTCTGGATTCTATTGGCCCACCATTTATCGTGACGCCCACGAAATGGTTAAGCATTGTGATGCTTGCCAACGTCAAGGCAAGATCACACATAAGGATGAGATGCCTCAAAATTTCATATAGGAATGTGAAATCTTTGATGTATGGGGCATCGACTTTATGGGGCCATTTCCATCCTCCAAAGGGAACAAGTACATCCTCGTCGTCGTCGACTACGTTTCTAAATGGGTTGAATCCAAGGCTCTCCCTACGAATGACGCGAGGATGGTTGTGAACTTTTTGAAGCAGCTTTTCGCTCGATTTGGCGTTCCTCGTGCTATTATCAGTGACCGCGGGACTCATTTTTGCAACGATCAATTTGCAAGAGTCATGGCTAAGTATGGTGTCACTCACCGTCTTTCCACCGCCTATCATCCCCAAACCAATGGGCAAGCCAAGATATCCAACCGTGGATTGAAGCGAATTTTGGAGCGTACAGTGGGAGAGCATCGCGCCGCGTGGGCCGATAAGTTAGATGATGCTCTGTGGGCTTCCGTACTGCTTACAAGACCCCGATCGGTTGTACACCTTATCGTCTTGTGTACGGGAAAGCATGCCACCTTCCCATCGAGCTGGAACATAAGGCGCACTGGGCCTTGAAGTGGGCTAACTCCGACATCAACAAAGCCGGTGATCATCGCAAGATTCAACTCAACGAGCTAAATGAACTACGGAATGAAGCTTATGAGAACTCGCTGATCTACAAGGAGAAGACCAATATCATTCATGACGTTAAAATCAAGAACCGAGAGTTCCACGTTGGTGATCAAGTCTTACTCTTTAACTCTCGCTTGAAGATCTTCTCTGGCAAGTTGAAGAGCCGCTGGTCTGGTCCATTCACCGTCGCCAAAGTCTTTCCATATGGGACCATTGAGCTTTCTCAGCCAAATGGGCCCAATTTCAAGGTGAATGGCCAGCGTTTGAAGCTGTACTTTGGTGAGGACATCTCTCACGAGATGATTCCATCCCTCACCACGTTCCCTATGAACTAAATTTGGGTCGAGTCAGGCTCGTGACTCGGTGAACAAAAACAAGTGCTTCTCGGGAGGCAACCCGTGATCTATCCTTTACTGCTTTCATAATAAGTGGAGGGGGAGCCCCGTATGTGTTTGTTGTCTTGTTTCTTGTGTTGTGCAGGGATTTAAGCTTCAAAGATCCCCCTTGATGACTTTTGACGAACCGTGATACCTTGTTCCCATCTTCCCGGTTCTATCCTAAACTCTTGTGATTCAATATTTCATATTTTATATATGTTCACATTGAATTCACTTTAGTTGTCCTTCCCTTAGCAAGATTTAAACAAAGTGCACAATGTCCTAAGTGTAGGGGAGTTTACTCCCACATGCTTAAACATTGAGGACAATGTTTATCTCAAGTGTAGGGGGACTTCTATCGAAGTAAGTGGTCTTTTCCATGAATTTGCCCTCATTTTAACCGAAAAATTTGATTTTTCGACATTTTTCAAAATTTTTAATCTATTTTGGCCTAGTTGTATAGTTGCATTTTCCTTTGTTATGTTTATTTTCTCCCCTTGCTAGAATAGATTTTCAATAAAGTGGTTTTAAATTTTTCTTAGTCGTGAACATTTTGACTCAACCCGAGTTTACTTACCTAAGTTTACTCTAGCTAGTATCCTTAACGTGTTTAAGTCAAGTTTTGCTAGGCTTTTATTTAGGGAGCTATAAAACGTGAAAGTCTTAACTCTCACGGGTTAAGAACAAGAACTTTTCGCAAGTTCCTATAATTGATCCTAGAGAGTCGTTTATCAAGGGAACTTTAAAATGCGATTTCTAAACTTGAAAAAGTCTAAGAATTTGCAAGATCCTATAAGCGACTCGAAAACCCAAAACTTTGATTTAATTGGCTAAGCATCCACGAGTCTCATTCCTTGAGATTTTAAACTGTGGAGAACGAGAGATGATAGAGTTAATTATAAGTTTGGTATTCTTTCGTGAATTTATGTGAGTTAATTATAAGCCTATTCTCCCTCCGCTTGTTAATAAATTTATCTGCAATAAATAAGGTTGTACGATTTAAAAGGTTACTTAGCTTCTAGCCCCGGATCGTTTAAAAGTTGCTCGGTACGGATTAGAGTTCATAGCCAAGGCATAACTTATTGAAGCGGGATGCGAAGATTGGCGAGTCCAAAAAGGCCCTAACAAGGCATGAGGGCTATATTTTGTTGCTAAAGATCCAAAAGTGATGTGAAGAATCATTTATCAAAAATCAGTATGAAGGATCGAGACACACGACGAAAAGCAAGAACTCCCCAAAAGTCATGGAGAAGTCTATCCGAAAAGACCCTAACAAGGTATGAGGATAAATAGATCCAAGTCCTAAAAGGAGGCGGATCGTTGTATATCGAAGTCCAAAATAAAGATTGGAGAAAAATGAAGAAGTCGTGGTCCAAAGATGAAGAATCTCTCAAAACTTCAAGTGAAGAAATTACTATTATGAAGAGAAGACCCTTATTTCAAGAACGTCTCTCAAAGATTCGAAGTATGAAGTCGCTGCCAAATATCGGTCCGAGAAAGGTCTCAAATCGTGAAGCGAGTTATGCCAAGATATGAACTTTATGAGGTCCCGAGAAGCAGTTTTAAAAGATTTGGTCCTTTAGCTAACTATTGATTAAATCATTCACTTTATTTTCGGACTAAATAACTATCAAAATAAGTCAAACAATGCATCATCGTGATCATTCAAGACAAAAATAAAATATAAGAGATACACCTAGGAATAAGGGAGTCTAAGTGAGTAATTGGCCCACATGAGTTCGTGATAGTTTGCTAACTTATAATAACAATGATCTCGTTTTTAAGCTTGGTATGGGAACGTGAAACTTGAGGATGATAAACGTTCATGGCTGCCAAAACCAATGTAAGTTTTTAATTTCTTTACTTGTTCTATCTCTTTATGTTTAGTATCTAATAAAGGCCAAGGTGGGTTATTTATGATGGAAAATGTAAACCGTGCTTTAAAATTAATGCATTGCATGAGGGCATTGCAATGGTCAAGTGTAGGGGATTTAATAAGTGTGAAAACACTTATCCTTTTACCACTTATTTCCAATAATAACAAGACCAAAACGTGTGATTTATGTCGTAAAAGTCGGAATTATGCGTGGTTTGTGTTTTTATTGTGTTTTAGGACCAAAATATGAAAAAGGAAGAAAACACGGGCTTTCACGGGCTTTTATCGAAGAAAACGGGAAAAGACGAAGTCAAAAGATCAAGAGTGCAAAAAGAACGGAAGTCCAAGGCCTATTCTGAAGATTTATCGAAGAAAAAGTCTAAAGACGGAAGTTTAACGAAGTCGAAGAACTTAAGTCTAATAGAAGAAGAAAATTAAAAGACAAGTTCAAATCCCGAGATGACAAAGACAAAGAATTAAAGTCGAGTCGAGAAAACGTGAAGAAAGCAAGAAAGAAGATGCAACACATGCACTCCTTCCACCTTCCCTATAAATACCCTCCTAATAGTCATTAGGAGGGTAGTTAGTTAATTAGCTAGTTTTTATTTTTCTTAGTTTTCTCTAGTTTTAGAGAGAGAAAGTCTTAAACTTTCTCTCACTAAATTTCATCTTATCATTTAATCTTTCAAGATTAAACATTTTGTATTGCTTATTTTATTAATCAAAGTTCTATTTTAAGCTTTAAATCCTTAATCTCATTCTACTTTTCTTTGATTTTAGATTGATTTTGGTGCGATTATCATATGATCCGTGTTGTTCTAAATGAGTTCGTGCTTAAAAAGTTAATCTTTTGATCATTTCATAAGTTTTCATTTGAATAAGCTTTGAGACTTTTGTGCTTATTGGCTTATTTTTATGATTAGCTTATTTACTTATAAAAAGCTTCCTTTAAAAGTTCATGTTTTTATTGTTTGATCTAAAAGTTGCTTATTTTGAGGTTGAATAAGTTGTGATAAGAGCTTATTTGATCCGTTTAATCCTTGATTCGGTTTAGTTTGGTGTTAAGCTTGACAACATAGCTTATTCATTGGCTTATAACCGAATCCGTTAGATTTCGGAAAGGGTGATAAACCCCTTTCCGATTGGTGTTTTCTGACCAACCCCATCCCTCTTTCCGATTGATCAAATCGGAAAAGGGTTTTGCACATTCAGATTTTGCACCCCTGATATTCTGACGGGTGGTTGTCTAGCTTATATTCCGATTGCCCCTTTTCCTTGTTATTCCGATTGAGCATTTTGTTATATTCCGATTTGGTCCTTTGTGTTATATTCCGATTGTAGTTGTTTGCCCAACATTCCGATTGGCCTCTAATTTATAAATTCCGATCGGGACTCTTGTCCCACTTTCCGATTGACCCTTTTGTGGATATTCCGATTGCTTAACACCCCTTATTCCGACCACCATATCGGAATATATTCCGATCTGGGCTTGTTTTTGGCTTGTTCCGATTTATTTGTTTTGTTAAATTCCGATCTTACTTTCTTTTAGTACTTTTCAACTAAGTTCTCATTTTTAGAAAGTTTCCAAGTGTTAGTTTTATTTAGTGTGCTAGTACTTTTCCATTGTTACCTTTAAGTTTCCAAACATTTTCTTTTAATTCATTTTTGTATTAATCTTAATTCTTCCATTTTACTCAATGACACTTTAATTACTTGCTAATAGTTTAAAATAGACAATCAACCAAACCATTCTCTTGATTCACCAAAAGACGATTGAGTCGCACTTAAGACCGGTTCTCAATTCGAAAGGATTCGGACGATAAAGATTTTATACCTAGCCAAAAGCAAAGTATTAATTACATGAATTAGGGCTTGTAATTAGAGGGATTAGGGTTAATTAATGAGGTTGATTTTGTTAAACCCGTTTTTTAAAACTGGGCAGAATTTTGAGTCAATTGTTTTGATCATATCGGGAGTTCTATAAACTCTTATTTTACGATCCAAGTATCCTGAAAAGGTAATTGAAGTGGCTTTCCAATGCAAGAAACGAGAACTAAATTGGCGGTAGGGAAGTAAGTCAAAAACAGGTTACAACAGTCGGAGGTCAAAACAGTTTTGAAGTCAGCCTGTTTTCTTTTTAAGTTTTGGGTTGTTTAGGGTACTTAGGGTTGCATTGGGATCTTCTATCTGCACTTGGGCTAAGGTTGTGGTTTAGGGTAAAACTCCCTAATCATAACAAACGTTTTGTATGTTTAAAATCAGTAAATCTGGAATGACGAAAGTATATATATATATATATATATATATATATATATATATATATATATATATATATATATATATATATATATATATATATATATATATATATATATATATATATATATATATATATATATATATATATATATATATATATATATATATATATATATATATATATATATATATATATATATATATATATATATATATATATATATATATATATCAGGGCCTTAACAGTAGCTTTAAGGTTGGGGCAAGTGGGAGGTGTTAGCTAACATATGTAAGGGCATAAATATTCCCTTTACAGAGATCATGGGTATGTTTAGGTGGGCGTTTGGCTTATAGTTTGGAGACCTAAAACTGGGACTGTTTTTGATAAAATGTTAACGGGATGTGTTATGAAGTAAAACGAGTTAAGGGCTTTATAGAGGGGTGTAATGAGATGCTTAGAGCATATATATGAGGTATATATATGGGAGAAGGTTAGATTTCCATCATAGGTTGGTGAGCCATTCTAGTGTTTGGTTCATGTTTTGATTATGTGTTTTTGGTTGTTAGCTTTTTGCTAGTGCGCGGATGTTTGGGGAAGCTCAATCAGGTGAGTTTCATAGTCCCATGTTTACTATTGTTTTTTTGACTTCCAAATGGGATGGAAGAGACAGTGTGTTATGTTATTTATAAATTTATGTTGTGAATGTTTTGGCGTTGGTAATGGACTTATATGTGCATACTTATGTGATTAACTGCTAGATAATTCTTGATTGTTTATGTTTTGACTTGGTACCAAGGGGATGTTGACAAGGAGGGGCCTTGGGGAGGTACATAGATGTGTGAGCATCTATGGGACCAATGTATAATGACAAGGCAGGGCGTTGGGGATTGGTTCATAGGTGTTTGGATATCTATGGGAGTGTGGTGTATGGTATTGGCTGGGAGCCTTAGTGTTGGTTTGATTGATTAATTCTTGAATGATAGTTGTTAATACATGTTAGTATCACATTGTCCATATGTTTTGAACTTTGATTGTACTCACAGCTTTTTGGTATGATTTGGCGTTTGAGTCTAAACCTATGACTCTCACCAACTTTATGTTGAAGTGTTTTAATGTCTCTTTCAGGTGAGAATGTGGTTAAGCTTGAGGATAGAAGAGGCTAGATTTTGTTGCCTTAGGATTGCATATAGAAGGAGATCCCCGTTCCTTCTTAGTTACCTTTATGTTTTTTTTAAGTGATACATGTTGGCACCTATATGTTTGTTTGGTTTATGTTTATTGTTTGTCTTGGATAAGTGGTAGGACTGTTACCTACTTACCTAGACTCCTGCTATGTTGAGATATTGTCATGACCTTTGTGTCGCCATTTATGACATTATAGTTGCATTTTAGTTTTCTCTATGGAGACACCGTTTGTTGTGATGATATCCATACGTCGCGCCCCATGTTTCGCCATGGTGGGGTGTGACATTCATTGATAACAGAAATAAATGAAGTTGGAGCACTAAAAGTCCTTGATGAACTGAAATGCAAACCGTCTTGCGCTTATGGATGATTTCTTGGAGATGGGGAAGTTGGCTTGTTCGTCAAATGATTCACCAAGAACCAAATCCAGTTCAGATACTTCTGGTATCGTGACTAATGATCAAGTTGCAGTTTTTAATGATGTAGAAAAGCCTAAGTCAGATTATTCAAAGAAATGGGTTAGTGTGTATCTTCATTATCAATTAATGCTGCATATTCAGAGTTACATTCTCATGATTTATCCTTCTTGCTAACTGAGATAGAGGATGATCAGCCATTCTACATTCATTTATAATATAGTTTTTACATCCAATGTATGGATAATTGGATATAGTTAAGATTGTTTAGTGTTACCTAAAGCACGGTCTTGTATGTCACTGGTGAAGGGCGGAGCTCCTTATCTCCATGGGCAAACTGAGGATATTAATGCACATTAAATTGCCTATATTCAACATACGGACAGAAGTTGTTGTAAAGCCAAAACAGATATAAACAGCGGTTTGACACTTTCACTCAAAGTTCATAGGTTATATTGAAATTCAAAATGGACAAGATTACAAATTAGAAAAAGGATCTAGAAAGCAACATTTGGTTTTAAGTCTTTAATTCAGATAGCTAGCAGTAACGATATCACACCGATCAATGAAGAATCTAATCAAGTCAACATAACTATATTCTGCAGCCGTATAGAAAAGTGTCTTACATAAATAGCTTTTCTAGGACAATTAAACAGAAGTTCAAAATATAAACAAAAAAACTATGATTGTGAGATTCAGTAAAACCAAAACCAAAAACCATGTCGATAGGGAACAAAAACGCCAATGAATACATGAAGTAAAGCAACATGGAACACATGAATGATGAATACTACAATTTCACAAATGGAGAAACATTAGATGAAAGAATATTGACCTTGGTTAAATGTGTTACTTATTAGAGTTTATGCACAAGATGATCTGGTTGACCAAATGGATAAGTCAATAGACGAGGCGTTTAACCATAACAAATGAGGCGTTTGAGAATAGTACATGTTGTCGAAGCAAAAACATCAGTTTAACTCTTATCCAATATTTACTCAGAAAATAAAAGGGCTTAAACATCATACCTCTTGAAATTCTAAGGGGCCTTTCATGCTATGAGAATGCAACATCTTTATAGTAACTTCAGTATTTAAAAAAAACCTCTGAAAATACTTCCAAAACCCCCTTCTACAATCTTGAGTGAATGGTCAAAGTTGCGAGTGGCGTCTCTGACTTCTGAGAAGTCAAACTCAGTGTAGAACTGAGAGACACTTGAGCTTGAGGCTTCTGTCACCAAAGTACATAGTTTTATTTAAACCATCAGATTTGTCATTGCTCCATTAAGTTTAATTATAGTACAATTAATATAGATAAAGCCTATACGTGTAAATACCTTTCTGAAATTCCTTCTCACGTTGTTTTGAATCGATTGTTATTAACTTTAACATCAACATTTTCACCAGTGCCTATATGTGCTTTGAAAACAGAACCAAAGGCCCCTTGGACTAACGTGACATTAGGCTGCTAACCCATTTGATTTGGGTAATTTGGTCCATGTTGCTGAATAGTCAACACCGCTTTGCTGCATTTGGCCATAAGGTGACGGTTGCTGCATATCGTGCAACCTAGCCAGGTTGCGGTGTTTTATCGTGCAAGGTTGCTGCATTTGATCGGAATTAACAGCTATTATTAGCAAATATATAAAGCATAATAAAATAGCAGAATGTGATTACTTACCATTTTCCACTTTACTTAGATGTTCAAAAAAAGTTTGTAGATTCTTATTTAGCTTCCTGATGTTTACTACGCTTCACTAATCTACTTTTAGCCTCTTTAACTTTGATGATAGTCGGGGTAGAAGAGACCTCCATATTGACAAACTTTTTTTCTGGCGCTGCAGGGATGTTTGGGAGAGTGGTGAAGCTTTTTTATTATAGAAGATCTTGTTATGAAGAATGATAAAATGAATCTGAGAGTTGTGAAGTTATAGAATGAACTTGATGTTCTTACCTGAACTTGTTGCTTCAGTTTCATGTGTTGCCAGGGCTGCCAGGTTTGCCTTTGCTGCTTCATCGATAACATCAGCGCCCGGAGTTCCCGCAGGGGTTAGGATGTTACTCTTATACTGTAGTTATATCACTTTGTATATGATAGCTGTAAACTGATAAGGGGTGTAAAACGGTCATGTTATTAGTATTCTGAGCCTCGTTAATGTGTTTAGGTCTGTAATGATACCGCCTTCTGCCATTTCTATTTGGATGAATGTATTGCTATTCATTTTCTCCAAGTGGTATGTGACATTCGGGTTCTCGTGACAGTGTTAGAAGTAGAAGCTCTAGAGGCCGATAGAATATCCTTGTAGCATTTTACCCCCAAAGAGCTGCAATCTCATCCATCATCGCATTGTCTTCATCTTCATATATATTAACCTAAAAGCATAACAACCTAGATGCAAACAAAACAACTCAAAAATATTGCTTCAATGTTCTACAGAAGGACTAAAATTTACAATACATTTTACAATTTTCACAAGAGGATAATACCCATAAACCGTTGTTTTAATGCTATCTTACAACTGAAGACAAAAGGATAACACAAAAGATTATATCACAACTGAAAGTTCACAAAAGTGGGTTAAATCATACAAAACAGTTGTTTTAACGCTATCTTACAGTTACATTCTTTTACCACTGAAAACAACATTTAAATCAATATCTTAAAGTTCAATCCCACAGTTCACAACACACATTGTATTACACAATACAGTTCAATTCATAATTCGTACTATACTATCTCAAAATATCCTATAGCAACCAAAAGTGTACAACTTGTAACTTAATTTGGTAACTGATTTAGTATAATGTGCAAAATTTTTTATGAAACCATGTTTCTTAAAATGCAAAAGATAGGCTAATAAAACGCTTTTTGTTGTGAATCGCGCTTGTAACAGAAAAACATATAATCAAATACAGATTGTCCTTCCATACCTACTTCAGCCAAAATCTGATATAACGGAGATCATTCACATTATGACGTCACTGAAATAGAGTAAAATACTATTTGTGTCAAAATCTTTAGACGCGCCTTCTTATTACGTGCTAGAATAAACTGGTGGATCAAGAACAAATCGCTTATAATATGCCATCTAAGCAGGGATATTAGTTGTAGAATCTGATCTTGTAATCGGACATCTGAGCAGGAATGCAGGACCATTTTGGCACATCTATAATAAGTTGACACCACCTGGAAATCGCTTATGCTTCAGTGTTTCTTCTCTCTTCGTCTTCCCTCCAAACAACTTTTGCATCGACCTGCCAAACTGAAAGCATTAAAACCATATGCAACACAACCTATTATCGGTTAAAGAGACTGTAACTTTCTTTTTTATTACAGATTTCCTAAACATTCTACTTTCAGCTCTAAATCATTGCTTTCTAAGTCTAAATGATCCATATCCTGATTTTCATTCTTAGTATCTCGTTCATCCGTTTTATCATTGATCAAGTTCACAAAAATTAAAAGGCCGATTGGAGAAGTTGAACTCTTATAAGTAGAATTATCAGAAATTTCAGTAGAATTAGTGCCTCCCCGGCCTATTACCTCAACACAACATGGCAGTTAAGACTAAGACCCACATTTGAATATAATTTCAGACTGAACCTTGCTTCGTGTGCTTTGTAGTCATTTCTTCAGCCTTAGTAGTTGAAATGCAGTCATCCGTGTCCCCACATGCTGTCATGACGGCCCTGTATTACAAACAACCTTTAGAAAGGTAAACAACTACATAATACTACCTGGTCTAGACTCGTCAGCCTGGAAGGACGGGATGCCTGAAATTCAGTTTGATGCTGAATTAATTCTACTACAATAATATGGAAGAAAATAATCAAGAGAAAATTACCAAGACGGCCACATAGTTGATGGATATAGCTCATTTAATGTCTTGCAACAGGTTTGAGGAACTTAGTCCGATAGCCGCCTCTTAGCTTTTCTTGCACAAAATCAAACTAATTCAGCATCAGAACCATCCCGGACAGATTCTGAGAACAAAACTGATATGTCATAGGCCAGCGGGTCCGACATCTCATATCAAGGCATAGTTGATTTCAAAACTAAAATTAATAATCAAAATACATAATTACATACGTAATAAATCCCTAAATCGCACATTAAAATTGAGAAACTAACCAAATTTGATTTAATTTAAAAATGTTTGATTTAATTCAAAAATTAAAAAGAAAAATTAATAAGCATCAATTAAATAAATTAGAATATGCGTACATGATGTATGATGAAAATATAAACAGAAAAACATCATTCTTACCTCATTTGATAGTCTGATAGGGATGAAAACTCATTGAGTCGTTCATGTTATTAGGGTAACCAAGGCAGTCCCGCGTAATTGTTAAGTTACAATTGAATCTGAATCAAACAACAAAGATTAAAGATCAATCGATTTTTATATTTTTTGATTAGGGTTTACATCCCATTAATTAGGGAAAAATGGATTAGGGTTTAAAAACAATACAATTGAAAGTGGATCAAACAACCAAGATCTGTTTGATTTGATTTGGTGTTTTTTTAGGGTTATGTATCTACGATTGATGGAGGTTATGAAGAGTAGGATAAAAAATGAGAAAAGATCCATGGAGGTAGAGGTTGTGTGTGTTTTTACCTGTCTGTTGTGGCAAGAAAAATGAAAAAAAGAATATAGAGAATATATACCCGCGGTATGAAAACGCAATTTTGATATAAAACGCGATTTTTAAAACTGCGGTCCGCCCAAAATCGAGAAAAATAAGTTAAAAAAGGAAAAAAGTGAGATTTTTTAGCCAATTCTTAAATCCTATTGGTTAAAAGATGTGACTGGGATATGACTTGGATTAAAACTATGGTTTCAAATCATAATTATACATATATATATATATATATATATATATATATATATATATATATATATATATATATATATATATATATATATATATATAAGGGTGGGATCTAGAGAAAACACAATCTCAAAGAAAAACCTAGAAAACAAATTACAAGGTACCTTTTGGAACATATCATAATACCGGGGTACGAAGTGAAAATTACCAAAAATCGGAGGGGCTGGATATGCCAACCGCTCATTCGTACTAGCTCAAACACACATTCATTATATATCTTCCACCACTGTCCCTCTCCTCCATCACTGAATCTCTCTTCCACCATCGTCGCTCTTTACCACCACCGTCGTTCTTTTCCACCATCGTCTCCATCTTACACCACCGTCTCTATTATCCTTCCAATTGACCTCTTCGATTATTTTCCCGTAAACCAAACCCATAAAATCCATAAAAATAGTAAAAATTAAAAATTAAAAATCTAGATTGATGATTTTTGATGACTTGGACTTGCTTGATTAATGTCAATCTGAGCTTTTTTATCAGTGATGGTCGATGACATGTAGTCAATATTGAAAAGGTAGTTACTTTCTATTAGTTTATAGGCATTATGCCCGGTTAATGGTATCTGATTTATACGTTTTCAGGTGTGTCGTTATCTTGGAGGTGGTACAGGTTCTGGTATGGGTACACTTCTAATCTCAAAGATGAGAGATGAGTATCCTCATGTATGATGATGACCTTATTTGTATTATCATCTACAAAGGTGCCAACATTCCTGGTGAGCCTTACAATGTCGCCCTTTATGTCCACTCACTTATTGAAAATGCATTCATATACGTAGGTAGGGCATTAGCTCATAAGGGCATTGGTTTGTTTAGTTCATAAGTGCATCAGTTTGTTTAGTTCGTAAGTGCATCGGTTTGTTTAGTTCGTAAGTGCATCGGTTTGTTTAGTTCGTAAGTGCATCGGTTTGTTTGATTCGTAAGTGCATCGGTTTGTTTAGTTCGTAAGTGCATCGGTTTTATTCTACATTTTTATGGTGTTAATTACAATGTAACTTTTTTTTATATTTTTTTTCAATAGAAATGTTGACTTTTTTGTGGATTTTGTACTTTTGTATGTTAATTTGAAATGGTAGAAATTAAATATAACCAACTGAGTTACTTTTTTATAATTTATAAAATGTGCTTTTAATTAGTTTTTTTTATAAATTAATGTTTATTTATAAATGTTGTGTTAATTATAATGTGAGAAAGTACAATATGGTTTTGAAGCATATGGGTGTTTGGGATTATGTTTTTTTAAACTGTTTTTTGGTTATTTATGTTTTATAAACTGAATACCAAACACATCTGAATTACATAGTACAAGTAATTAAAATATGACAAATGAAAAAGTGTATGAAGCATTTGTTCAAAGTTGCAAGATCCCTTTAATTTGAAATGACTATAAATTCTTACTTTTAAAGGTCATTTTGGTAATTTGGTGAAATTTTGGTAAAGTTTGAGTTGATGAGTCAAATTTAGGATAAAGGGGTGTTTGGATTATGTTTTTATATGGTTGATGTGATGTTGCAGGGCGATGGAGGACCTGAAGATAACAGATGGCCACCATGGTTGAAGCCATTGCTTGACGAAAAGTTTTTTGGTCTTTGCAAGTTACACGCAGCTTCGCCTAAATCTGAGTGTAACATGTTTTGTTTGGATTATGTGAATGATGCTCTTTGTTCTCTATGTATTAATCAACACAAGGACCACAATGCTATTTAGGTTCTTATTCCACTTTTCGCTTCATTTGTTCCATGTGTCAATGAATTTATGCTTTTTTGGGGGGTGTTTGGTTTATTTATTATCTTAGCCAAACACCCCCTTCGTATGCAAAGTGCTATTCCATTTGTTGTTGTTCTGATTTGGCGAGCATGAAAATTTGATGGAAATCCTATACATTGTCAATACTATGTGAGTAAATTGTCTCTAGGGTGTTAATACCATTTTTTGCGTAAATTGTCTCTAGTTGCTAATTGCATTGTTTGCGTAAATTTATGGTCCCTAAGTATATGTAATCAATTTTAGTTTCTTAAAGAGTAGGAGACCAAAATGAATGCCAACTGCGCAATTAAAGGCCATTTATGTTAATAGTATCGAGAATGAAAGATTTACTTTATTTTCATTACCACGTGTGTTACTTTGGCTATATTTTGATGCAATTAACTTTTATAGTACTCCATTAATTGAGTTGTCTAATGCTGTTGATTCTATACAGATTAGGAGGTCATCATATCATGATGTGATCAGGGTATCTGAAATTCAGAAATATTTGGACATCGCTTCAGTTCGGACATATGTGATCAACAATGCAAAGGTTGTCTTCCTTAATGAAAGGCCTCAAACTCGACTAGGAAAAGGTGTCACAAAATGCTGTATAGTTTGGGATCATGGGCTTGTTGATTCTTTTCGGTTCTACTCAATTGGATGCAAGGTAATTACCATAATGCCCTTATTAATTCAACTTTTTATAAACTGATTGTTATTACACTTTTTTTTGACAAATTTGAAGGTTATTTGGTTTTCTTTACATTCGGTTTTAGAAGTGTTATTAGTCCCACTATAATGTCTTTTATATTGAGTTTTCGATGTTGTTTGTATGTGTCATTCTCATCCCTTTGGTCTGTGACTTATAACTTACTGATGTGTTTTTTATGGCTGCAGATTGTAGGGACCTCAGAAAAGTTTAGGCCAAAGATGAAGGGTGCATTTGGAAATAAGCATTTGATGGCATCTACGTCGGATTCCGACGACTCTTACACCAGCAACGGGTTTCGCCTGCGTGTCTGTAACAGCGGCGTCCGTGCCTTGTCTCCGTCAACACCACTAGAGACTCCAGCCGTAACCAAGCCTTCCCATAGGAGAAAAGGGATCACGCGTATAGCACCAACATTCCTGGTGAGCCTTACAATGCCGCCATTTATGTCCACTCACTTCTTGAAAATGCATTCATATACGTAGGTACGGCATTAGCTCGTAAGTGCATCGGTTTGTTTAGTTCGTAAGTGCATCGGTTTGTTTGATTCGTAAGTGCATCGGTTTGTTTAATTCGTAAGGGCATTGGTTTGTTTAATTTGTTAGGCGCATCGGTTTGTTTAATTCGAAAGGGCATCGGTTTTTATCAGATGTCCACAACTAGAGGCCAAATACTATAGATATTAAGATTTGGATGTATATAATAAGCATGCTAGTGCATCCGTTTGAGGTCTCATAGTGAATCCTTTTGTATGCCTCACTTTAACATTCTTACTTTTAATTCAGTTATTGTATTATATTATTATTATTGTTATTTGTTTAATCTATATATCTAGGTGAAATTGCTGATTTAATTCTATTGCCTCTACTATTTACCTTTATATTACAGATTTTTATAGATAAGAAAAGATTGTCAAGCCAATCACGGACCTGACCTATGATAGTAAGGGTGCTTAAATAGATCTATTAGGTTTGATGTTTTTGGGGCTGTATCATAATAGGTTGTGCATGTAGGATATGCGTGAGCGTCATGGTATAGTTCAACATTCAAATGCGTGACTCAAGGATATTAGTTGGACTGAATTTCAGTATTTTGCGATTACTAGTGATTGGTTCATTGTTGTTTGTTATGTCGATTAGAAGATTATCTTGTATTCAGTTAGCTCTTGCTTTTTCGAGTAAATGATCGGCTATTACTCATGTTGATGTTACTTATGGAAGGAAGTTTATTGATAACGGTAGGAGATCAAAGACCGAGTTTGCTGGATGAATAGAGAATATCATTACAGCCCCAAGGGTTGTTAAAGTTGAACCCACTCGATATCGAGATAACAAAATTTGTTTGTGAATTCCTTAATTTGTATGAAATTCAAATATGTATTTAACTTGTATGTGTGATAAATGATTCAAACAAAAAGAAGAGCAAAGCCTAACAGATGGGATTAGAAAAAACGCAAAGCGTAACCGATTAAGAGGTGGATAATGTTAGTTATAGTTGATGCTTTATAAAAAAAACAAAATACGCACCAAAAATCCCGACCGTATAAACTGATAAAAAAAGTAACCAAATTTAAAAGAAAGCAACGTTAAACATAATCAGGGAGAAAAAAGTGAAAATTTACAGAAATAACCCCAAAGAAAGAAGATATGACAAACAACCCCCTATACTTGGGAGGGAAAAAGGATGGAAAAAAAGGAGGGGGAGGAGATTTGATCCAAGGGTTGGGAGGGTGTTTTCTAGGTTTTTTTTGAGATTGTGTTTTCTAATGATCCTATCCCTATATATATATATATATATATATATATATATATATATATATATATATATATATATATATATATATATATATATATATATATATATATATATATATATATATATATATATATATATATATATATATAGGGATGGGATCAATAGAAAACTTAATCTCAAAAGAAAACCTAGAAAACCTATTCTCAACCATTGGATCAAACCCTCCCTCTCCTATTTTTTCATCCAAACTATAGGGACCTAACTGTATATTCTTTCATTTTTGAAGGAACAATTTTGTAAATTCAAACTTAAATACCTATTTTTTTCGTTTTTTATTTTTTATTTTTTCAAATTTCACCACGATCTGATTTTTTTCTCTCTCAATCATGATACTATCAATTAATCTCTTCGTAATCTATCAAATCGATATTATCAGATTCTCTATATAATAACACGCATTGTTATCAGATCTAAAACATGTCATTAGATTCACAACGAGTTATAAGATTTACAATATCAAATCGAAGATCGAATTAAGGTATGTATCGTGGTAGGGATGATGGTGGATATTATGGCAGTGATGATGGTGGCTATCATGATGCTCATCGGTGAGTCTTTAAATGTTTATTTACATCTGGTATAACTCAATTGTGATTTATTTTATGTTTGTAGCTAATTCTCATAACTGGGATCATGTTTGCTTAACCGAAACAATTTTTTAATTGCGGAATTAGCAACTTTGAGTTATATCCACTATAATGTTTTTTTGTGAAACTGGAAGTAGATTGGTACGATTGTGATATTGTTTTGGAAGGTAATCATCAAACACCATTAGTGTACATAGTAATAAAATATTAATAGGATTTTTTTTTCTGTTAAGGAAATGAATAATTTATAGGCCCGACACCAAGGAAATGGGTACATACTATTAGCTATTGCTCATAGTATGGTTAGGGATGAGCATGGAACCCGTCGCGTATCGATCCTGTACCTAATTAGTGGAACTGATTTTTTCCCGAGCATAAACTAGTGGTACCGGTACTGTACCGAACGAGATTCAGATATCGGTACCGGTACGAGTATCGACACCAGTACCGGTAAATCAGGTTTTTCCTTTTTTTCCAGGAATTTCCCGATTTGGTACCGGTCCCATACCGGATTACTGGTCCCGATTTTTTTCACCTTATTTCGTAGTC
This sequence comes from Glebionis coronaria, assembly GCA_025667525.1. Lineage (NCBI taxonomy): Eukaryota > Viridiplantae > Streptophyta > Magnoliopsida > Asterales > Asteraceae > Glebionis > Glebionis coronaria. The sequence continues at coordinate 12,587 of JANFOE010002126.1, read as the reverse complement.
TCGGAATCGGTAAGGTTCCGGCTTGGTTTCGGGATTCGTGTCAAAATGCTCATCCCTAGTTATATAGGTTATTTGAGGGTGATTAATTTAGTTTATTTGATATAATTGTGTACACAGTTGGTATGTTTCATTTTTAGTTGCATACATATTGTTACTTTGTTAACTTTAAGTCAAGTGTGATACTATCACGAAGCCAAAGAGATCAGGTTGTCAATCGTGGAAAGTTGAAAATTTGAAAGAATACTTTGATGAGACTAGGAGAGTTGATTTAGATGTATGAAAATAGAGGAATAATTAGAATTGTCTAGTCTAGTGTGATTCATGAAAAATATTGGTGTTGAAGAGTTAGATTGATGCATTGCAAATGGCAATATGTTGCAAACACTTTTCTCGTAATTTTCTATTGTATAACTTTTTGTACACTTCTAAATTGTTTAAATTATAATATTGTATTAAAATATCATTTTAGTCTCTAATATCAAAGTTAACTGAATTCATTTCAATATCAAATATGCTTATTTGTTGATGCTGCAAAAGGTAGCTTATAAAGTAATATGTAATCTCTTAAATTTGGATCTTAGTATCTAATACAATATTTAATTAGCCCGTCTAATACATGGGTCCTTAGCTAGTTGAGTGTAAACCACTGTTACAAAATTTGTAATTAACTCTAGAAAAGTTGGACTAATTAATAAACCAGAAGTTAGATAGATATATAAAGGCAGAAGTGCAATTTCTCAAATAGAAGAAGGATCTTGTGTGGAATTTAGCGCATAATACATTGGAAAAATGTATATTTTAGAATGTTATATTTTTATGGGATGTTGCAATCCCAGATATCTAAATTTTTGCTTAATATATTGAAATTCAATACTAAAATAAGCTACTTATGTGTGAGTTATTAAACAACCTAATTTTACTCAAATATGTATCTCAATGAGAAATTTAGATAACCACTCCCAAACTCAAAAATGCTTTTCTGTAATGTTATATTGCAATAAGCAAAAAATCAATTTTCATTATGCAATCCCAAACATATATTGACACGATTAGTCGTTCAAATGACAGCCAAATTACATAGAATTGATGATGCGGATATTAACCGTGTTGAAGCCTATGGTTAATCATTCCAGAAAATGCTTAAACATCGATGAGACACTTGTAAAAATAGTTATGACTTGGTTTCATTTCTTTTGTCTTATTTCATTCTCATATTTAAAATGAAACAGGTTTGAAGGGGTGATGGTTTCGGGTACTGGGCATGTAGCACTTCTCATGTTATGCACATGTGTAAGCCTTGCTAGTGTAGCACTCGTGCTTACCATCATCATTCCAAATGTTGGTAAGAAATGGTTTGCCCTCACCATTCTCAGCCTATTGGCGTAAGTCCGTTTATCTATATATATATCCACGTATCTATATATCCTTATGGAAAGACTAAAACAAAGAACTTAAACAGTGGAGCTTATTACTAGAATCGAGCTTCGAGGAAAGAGCAGATTAAGGTGAAACTAACATATACCGTTTGACTTATTTAAAAATTTTAAACTTCTTTTTTAGAATAAAAGCTTATGAGTTTATGTACTTTTAAAACACGCCGCAATTTGGCAATAGATTATAAGACCCAATATAGAAACAAATGCACTGATATACCTCAAACGGATGTACTGAAGTTTCAAATGGATGCACTTAGATACTTCAAACGGATGCACTAAAAAGGTCCCTAAAAGTTAATGATACACTTCTTTATAATAGATTCTTATTTGCAATATACCTGTATTTTAACATTCCGTGTATAAGATTATAAGTTCATAATGACAAAATCGGTTTCCTGAATCTTTGGTATGTTTAACTAAGATGTTAGGCATGCTATAATTGGATACGGTTAACATTTTGTGTTAACATTAAGATTTCCATAAACCTTGTTGAGCCTGGAAGGACATATATATATCAGGTATGATGTTTTCTTGTGTATTTTTCATGGTTTCAGGATGTCAGGTCACAAATGTTGGTTTTGCGGCCCCAATTATGATTCCACTCCCAACAACTAGTCCACCACCCGCTAGCCCGCCAACCATTGTTCCAGGAACACCATGTCTGCGTGTAACATAAGTAAAAAAGCATAAACCTTTTTTGGAAACTCGAGCTCCATTCAGGCGTGTAAGCGAGTATTTTACGGCTATGTTCAGGAGAAATACTTTTCTGCGTTGGTTCACTGGTGAAGGTATGGATGCGATGAAGTTCACGGGGGCTGAGAGCAACATCATTGATCTTTTTTTCTGAGTACCAACAGTACCATTACACAACAGCTGACGAGGAGGGACAATATGCAGAAGAGGAGTATGATGAGGCTTTCATCATAGTTAGTGGTTGTAATATCTATCGTTATATCCAAAATTGTACGAAAGTGTTCTATATTATCAACCTGTGAATTTTTCTAACATGTTTTGGCTTAAGCAATATTGATTACAATTAATAGATATTATACAAATGTTTTTTTTATTTTGCTAGTTACTTCTGAGTTACATTGGGATTGTAACCAAAAAAAGGAATTATTTAATAGTAAAAATGCAAATGGATGCACTACCATGCCCAAACGGATGCGGCAAAATATGTAAATAGATGCACTAATAGTAAAAATGCGAATGGAGACTTTACCAAAAATTAATGCACCATAGTCTCATGTCCTGAATGATTAAAAGAGGACTGAAATAGCTATCGTGGTTTCAAAGTGTGACATCTTTGCTCCTTGTAACTAACCCTGTTCACACAAGATGACAAAGGTAATTTCATAGTCAGATCACAATCTTCATAGAATGAACGAATCCTACAAGGCTGACCAAGTCGTGATTGCAGCAGTGATTATGCAAACACCTGAGCAAGTCATCGAAAGGTCATCAGCAGAAACCAAGTATAGCTTGTTAATTGTCATTTTGTTTGTAACAATCACAATAGAAAAGCTGAACTATTCACAAAATCTATGCTTGTATCTGCTTGCTCAGTTTCTTTTATCCATATTGGGTGTATCCAGTCGTGTCCAGAGGATGGGTGAACATATGTAATGGAACAAAACAAGATATAAATACATCGTTGGATACTACAATATGAAGATTTAACAATAGGTTATTTTCTCGTATCAGAACAAGTCGAGTAAATTTCAATTAACTATATAAATTTATTATCTAGTAAAATTGTCTTCCCAAAATTTCTCTTCAGACTTGGCAAGATGAATACGGATAAGAAAAGATGTAAACTACCATATTCAAACAATGACCAGAACATGAACCGGAGGAGATAACTATGAAAGTACCTAACCATCAATTAAAAAATGTCTAATTATTAAACGAATGAAACAATTTAAGCCTTCAACTTCCCTTTTGTTTCTTAATAGGAGGCAACTGAAAAGGTAAAAAACGTTTGTCCATCATATATTAATACTTTTGGCACTTCAACACCGTCATATATCCTCCAAGTCACTCTGGAAGTGTCAACATTGTTTATCCTCCGCGTCACTCTACAAATAGTCCTCTCAGTAGCTGTGACTCTATAATTTATCCTCCGCGTCACTCTGCAAGTGTCGATAAATGTCAAAAAGACGATAAAAATATTAACGTTGCTATCCTAGCAAAATTAGTTGTAACTATATAGTTTTCAAGCAACACACCGAGAACTCATTTTGAAAACTTAAAAAGTAACTAATAAGATGAACCTATAAGCTGTTACTTATTTATCTTTTAGTACCTTTATACATATAAATAATAAAACTGATGCCATAATAAAATAATAAAACCGATGCCGTAATAAAATAATTGGGCTATCAATGGAGAGCCTACTGCACCATTAGTTGCACCATTCATATATGAGTTAACTGGTGACCCTTAATTGATGTTTTAATCATTTCATTCTAACAAATACCATAACATTAATGTTGATGCATCATTAATCAAACAACTAGATGCCATAATCTGTCTCACGATGCTCTAATCTAACAAAAACGATGTGAATTCTTTATTATCTAATCATCTACAATAGTCACTCAATATTTATCTCGATGCACTTATTCAGACAAATAAATGGTATAACATATTATCTAAACAAATGCACTAAAATGCAATTTTATGCAAACAGATGCAATAAGATATCATTATAATCAACAAATACAACAATTATTGTATAATTCTACCAAACTCTTAAATCCAACACTGCTAACCCAAACCCAATATTGCATCCAGAAACATTTTCACAGTTAATTACAACCACATTGAACCGATCAAAACAAGTAATCGTTTACATTTGACACATCACAATACATGATTGATGCATCAAAGTTATCAAATTTAACTCAAAAATTTAATCAAACACATGGTCTGCACTTTTAACAAACTCTTTTAATTCAATTTTCTTTATCGAAATTGTTCCATAGCCATTAGATTACACTATGTCGTGATGATTAACAATAAAAAAGACTTCAAAATCAGTGCACTTACAAGTAATGTCTTTCTTTTTCTTTACTCAGTTAGGGGTTGGGGTGATGGAGATGACGGTGTCAATGATGATGGTGGCGGCGGAGAAGATGATGACGACGACACATATGGTGGTTGCGACATGTGTGATAGCGGAGATGGTGTGGCGGTGGTGATCTGATGGAGATTGTGGAGTGGGGTTTTATGTCTTATATCTGGGGATGGTGGAGAGAACGAGGGATGAGTGGAGTGAAACAAGTATGTTTCAATGTTTGGCAATCTTACCCCCCTCTACGTTTTTGTTATTTTATATTTTCTACCCTCCGCTTTTATATGTTTTAAAACCGACCTTTTAGTTTGTTTTCTAGGTTTTCTACGAACATAAGGTTTTTTCTAGAACCCACCCCTATATATATATATATATATATATATATATATATATATATATATATATATATATATATATATATATATATATATATATATATATATATATATATATATATATATATATATATATATATATATATATATATATATATATATATATATATATATATATATATATACTAGCTGCGTAACACGTCCAATGGGCGGGTTCGTTTCGTAAATCTTTTCTAAGAATTTGTTTGTGTGTTAGTTTTATGTGTTTATAGTTATGGTTTGGTTTTCTGCTTTTTTTAGCCCAGGGCACCTAGTGATCGTGTTTTGTTTCTTTTATATACCCAGCGATCGTGTTGTCATTTTGTTTTTTGTTTTTGTGGTTTTCTATCGGTGTTTGGTGTATGCGTTATCTTTATTGCTGGTGAGACCCGTTTCTGTTAAAAGAAACTAAAAGAAAATTAATATTTGATATTGTTAGGTTTTGGGCGACACAACAGACATGTTTTGTCTCATGTGAATTTTAGTTGTACAAATATAAACGGTCGAGTTTTGGTTTGTGAAGATTCTTTTAAAACAATCTTTAAGGTTACCTGCAACAGCGACCCTGATTTTTCAGCTTTCCTCTTTCCAACGACCTAGTTGACCTATTTGTCCCAACAAAGCGACTTTGTTCAAAAATTTTAATATATGTTTTTTCCACATAATTATTTAAATAAAATAAAAAAACATTACAATAACATTTATATTTAAATATCGTTAAAAAATGATTAAAAAAGACTTAATTAAAGGCAAAGGGGTAAAATGCATTAGATAAAACTAACTCAAAAAATGGTCAAATTAATATATGTTGTGAGGAATTAAACAAAGCTCACTATATCAAAATTTGGAAATTTATTATAAATTTTATCTATTTAAAATATAATTTAAACTAAATAAATTTATTTTAGAAAAATAAAAAGTATATAAATTAAAAAAAAGGACCTACAACAGATTGCACAAATAAATCGTGTGAACGACCGAAATGTTGGATAAATTGGTTGATCGATTTCATCGACTTGGTCGCCGCAACGGGCCAACCGAGTTCAACCTCGATCGCGACCTAGAAATAATACTACCTTTGCGGGTAGCCTAACGTTTTAAAATAAATAGGCGTGTTGGCCACCTGTTCACATTACAACCCGTTGAATTAACCAAGTTACCAACACGTTTTATAGATTATCTATTTTTCTCCTTCTAGTATCGATTGATGATGTAATATGGAGTAATAAATGAATTTATTACTTACTACTATAATACTTCCTTTAATATATGTTTTATCTCTAATTGCTTAGTGAAATAAAAATTTTACATTTTGAAACTGGTCGAAAATTTGCACTATGTAATTTGGTATGCCAAGTTTCTCCCAGATTTTAGTAATTTCAACCAAAAGGTGAACAACAAAGTGAAAGGTACTGTTTGTTTACAAAGTAACGTACTGCTCAAATTATACAATGTATAAACAAATTGAGTGGTTCAATACAGTAACTGTTTCAAGAGGGATAAAGTGTGATCAACTATATGTGATTGATGTATATCGAGGTATCATTCAATCCATTGATCTAAGATGTGCAAATGGAGATACGATTTTGATAGAAGATAGTTGCAACCCACAATAAAAGAGAAAATATTGTTCTTTCAAATAGTCAACTTCGAAGGTCAAACGCCCATTCCTCAAGGCTCATTCCGCGGATAAGCAGTGGCCATTATCTGCCAGTATACACAAAGATAGAAATGTTGGATATTCTAAAATCGACATGGATTCACAGCTGAATGTGCCAACATGGAGTAATAGTTACTATCAACTTGTACATAAAAATATGACTCTCTTTCCCATAAAAAAATAGTCCACTTTTATTAGAAACAGTTTTTAAGCTTAATTTTCCATGTATATACCAGCTACCTAGAATGTAAGAATATAAGTGGTATTAATAACATAGTAACAAAAACAACTTCTTAGTTGAGATTCCATCTGAATTTCGTAACGGGTATTAAGTAGAAATCGGCCTAGCTTGACTTAACGATGATGGGCCTAAACAGGCTGCACAAACACAGCCCTAATAGGTCAAATCTCATCTAAATTAAAGGGGATTTACCTCTTGATCTCATCCAAACACTATAATTTTATATCAGAAATATAATAATTAATAAATCAACAAATATCAGAATTTAAAATGATTTTCAAACAATTGTTTTTCGCCTAAAACAGATAAAACATCACGTGGTCTTTTATGTGGCTGTATAAGGTTTGCTTCGGAACCAATTCTGGACAACTATATCCCATGACATTTTCCGCTGCTTGGCTGAAGAAGGTAATAGGGGTTGTGGCAGACTGATTTGTGATCGTGCCTTTGTAATTAAATATGTGGAAATGGTGAGAAAAATGTGTAAAAATGGTAATAGAAATCATATAAACATGATACGACAATGCTTTAAATTGTGGTCTCACCTTCACATTAGAGTTAGGTTCTCGTGTCCGCTTTAAGTCAGGTAGTCTAAGTCTCTGCCTCAAGTAAGGATCTCCTTCAGGAAAATGCTTGTGACCAGCAATCTACACAAGATTGTAGGTCTCCTTTAGTTGGAATCTAAATACTGTCTGTGAGTACCCTATCCTGCAAGTTTTAAGAACTTTTATAATTTACTCCTATATGAATAAAAAAAATCTCACTAACGTGCAAAATGTGCGGACTGAGTTGCTCAGTAACATTTTTTTGATTTTATTTGAATGATGTCTAAGAATAAGTGTTGCCAAACATGGCAATAATACAATACAGTAATTGTAAGTTTTCTAATAACTCCCTATTCAAAAGTCAAGTTCTCCCTCGTTCTTCACGAAGGAAATCCGGTTGAAATGTGGTCATCCTCAAAGTGCACACCAATCATGCTAACCTGCACGTAAATACAAAAGAAAACAGAAGTTTTCATGTGCCATATAGAATAAATATTGATTCAAGTGAACTGATATACATCAAAATAAATGAAGAAAACCCAGAAGGGAAAGGGGCCAAATTTATGTTCATCTTTTGCAGGTACAAAAACATTAGGGCATGGATTTATAGGTGCCGACAACGCCTTTCCTATTGACATTGCTCAGATAGCAGATTGGTCACCTCTGACTTCAGGTCAGTGACGATATTCAACCTCATCACACCTGGAGATTTCTTTGGTCACCTCTGACTTGAACAATTCCTATGGTTATATATCTTTCTGATAGGCGTTGTCGGTTGCTGGTGGTAGCAAAAGAGTATTGAGATGTCTCGATTAGTGTGGGGAGGCCTGAAGGTAGAAAAAAACGTATTTTTAAGCAAGTAAACTAACAGGAATCAGACGTAAGCATACAATATTGTCTCATAATCTTGTTGGAAAATAAGCCAACCAAAAGAAACTTACTTGATATTGATGGTCAAACAATATCACCCAAGATTTTTAGAATCTTACATCCGTCTCACTTCAAGATCAACTTAGCTGTCACTTTACCTCTGTCCTTCTTACCCTGCACTTGCTAAATGGAAACTTTTAGTGCGGGCCAGAATAGGCAGGGTAAAACTTGTAATACATAACTTAATCAGAGTACCAGAAGACTATTAATGGAACATCAAAAGGACCGAAGAGGTGGAAAACCCGCTTCTTTAGACACTATTCTCATCATCAATAAGGACAAATAAATAAGCACAATAGCAGTTAACTCAAATAAGCAATCACGAAAGGCTAAAAATAAATAAACATATCAATGAAAGAGAAAGTGAATTACTGAAAACCTGTAGAGAATTTTAAATTGGTAGGGGAGTTTGACTAAGCTTATATAGAGCAGGAGGTTTGTAATGTTCGATGAGCCACCACCATGCTGCTATGAACAGTTTGACAAAGAAAAATAACTGAAAGAACATTCAGCAGTCCCACATGATCATTATGGTTTTTGAGATATAATAAATATTTATTAATTATTTTCACCTAAATTGACCATAAATTATTTTGGTTGTATATAAAAAAGCATGAAATTATAACATTGATTGCACAAACAGTAAGCTTACCTCAGGCTGATTTTACATTCAAGCAAGCAAATCTTTGACTGAATATTCGTCAGGATCATCTGCTGGAAGCTGCAAAACCAAACAGATCATGATTCGTGACCAAAGGTTTAATATACATAGGAAAGTAGACATACTGAAGCAAGAATTGATGACACAAATGATAGATATGCCGCCATATTTTCTAGCCTAAGAGCAATACCCTTAAATTTCTATTGGAGATCTTTGCAACGGACGGCGAGGTTCACAGTCTGGTACTGTTTCGTGTAAAAAACCTGAAACACACAACAGAATGAATGAAATCGAGTGGTTTGTAATTACCAAATAAATTTTGATCAGCCAATCCTCAAACCATGAAAACTTCTATACAATCTCCCACCCTGCGCAATTTGCCAGTCACAAATCTGAAGATATTGAAAATTGATATTCACATGCTAACTACTATTTAAGTCGAATTAACTATGCTCATTAGATATTCTAACCTTGGTGTTTTAACAACATGATATTTCAATACTTTTGCTTTTCTCTGATCTACTACAATTTCATTAGGAAAGAATTATGTAACTATAGCGTTAAATCCCCGAAGCCCATCTCCAGAAAGTCCATCTAAATTATGTTGCTTAGTTGTGGACTGATGTTTCTATACAAATAGAAGAATTATGTTGCACACTAATAAGCTTCAAGCTCATCTAATGTCATTATTTTATCCGGGATCGTGTTTCATTATGAAACATTAAAGGTGCTGGATTAAGATCTTATGACAGTATAATAGATTCAGAAAAACATAACAGCAAAAAGACTTTTTATGATCCATATCTGATCTCTATTCCTTGCCAGGTTTAAACTGCAAAATCCAAGTAACATCGTAATACTATGAGGAATCCATTCGCACCAGCTTCTTCTTGTGTTAAATAAGAATCATGTAAAACTTATATATGCATGTACTATAAATAAAAACATTAGAGTTAACCAAAAGAGTTGGATATAATGATAAACCAGATATAGAACCTATTATTAGGGTTTTGAGACAAAAAGACATTACAAAAACATAAGATCAAACAACTAAAAGACATTACCAAAAACATAAGATAAAAAACATAACATCAAAAACATATTTACCTTGTCCAGCAAAACACACACAACCTCCTGCAAATACAATTAATCAGAGAAACGTATGAGAAAAAGGAGCCGTACATAAAACCTCCTGCAAATACAATAAAACATTAGAAAAAAGAACACGTACAATTTCATTAGAGGGTTTGAGAAGACGGTTACTTGGGTAAACTAAAGAAACATATGCGTGTCTGAATCTTTTTCATGTGATCTAATCAATGATCCATGTTCCATAAATTATCAACTAAAAAGCCATGAACGTCAATGTTTTCTTGTAAACCTGTTATGAAGAAAACATATAAGGGCCATCAGTTTATTCGGACGTTAAGACATGTTCAGGGATAAGTGCGTGATTAGGGTTTTGGCAGAAAAGGAGCCGAATATGGTTTTGAGAAAAAAATGAATATGCCAGTATGGAATGTATATCTTTGATATCAATATGAATACAGAACAAACGCAATCTATATAATAAATTCCATAATTAGGTTAATAAACCTGTAGCAAATGAGATAATGCCACGTAGGATATGACATGGCGTCTATTTATTTTCCTATGTCAAACTTAGCCCCATATATATATTATAGATATATATATATATATATATATATATATATTATATATATATATATATATAATATATATATATATATATATATATATATATATATATATATATATATATATATATATATATATATTATATATATATATATATATATATATATATATATATATATATATATATATATATATATATATATATATATAAATAAATAGAGAGAAGAGAGAGGCGTTATTGTGATGACCATTCTTAATATAATAATAATAAGAACCGATCTGAGCCATTGAATACACTCATCTTAGATCATATTTAATTCTAATTAAATAACTAGTAATAATGGCAATATTATAATTTATTAAACAATAGGTACCATTTTATTAACCACCAATGAGATTTTAATACAAGTATGTGACTCTCTTCTTGTTTTTGGTTACCTTTTTTCGTTTACTTACGTATGTACTGTACGTTGCAATATTATATTTGCCTTTTTTTTACTTCCGATACGAACTGCTATACTATTTTTTTGAAAACATCCTTTTGATATTTTTAAAATGCTTAACCGACACATTTTGAAACTTGTAATGACACACTATTTTCATGACACATATTTGTAATGAAACATTATTTACGACACATTATTTGAAATTTTTAATGACACACTATTTTATGACGCATATTTTAGAATTCTAATTACACATTATTTTTACGACACATTTTGAAATTTGTAACTGACACATATATATTTCTAAAATCAAAGTTTAGTATTAAAAATTCTTTGCATTAAACGCTACATCTATTTGATCAATTTAATATTAAAACCACATTTATTCTATTGCTTAGTCATGCTCATAGGAAAGACGCAATACTTGTATATTTTTGTTGGCCAATTTTTTTATACGAATGAAGTGATACAATTTTTGGATATATTTATGTGACACATAATGAGTTACATACTTTTTGTGAACACGAATCAGTTTCAAATTCAATTGACATGTTACTTTTTTTAAAATTCAATTTAATGATACATTTTTAAATTGACACATTATTCGTTAAAAAGTTGATACATGATTCTTTGAGGCCTATATATACTGCCATGTCAATTTGACATATTATAGTGCCACATGAATTTTAATAGTTGTAAAATAATACACTAAGTTATTGACACATTTATATGATACATTTTTAGTGACACACTAAAAATTTATAAAATTTCACTACTAACTAAAAAACACTCAAGTGATACGTATAAAGAATACTTAGCTAAAAAAAGTCTCAACTAATACATATTCGTTAAAAATACAAAACCATTTAACAAAGACTCAAATGATATGTATTCAAAAAAGTACACAGCACCAACTAAAAAAGATCCAAGTGATACGTATCCGAAAAAATTGCATAACCAATAAAAAGTACTAAGTCATACGCATCCGAAATAAAAACACTACCAACTAAAAAAGACGCAAGTGATACGTATCGAAAAATACACAGCCAATTATAAAAGACACAAATGATACGTATAAAAAATACACAACCAACTAAAAAACTAAACGCGAATAAATAATATAACCAGCTAAAAGCCCCCATACATCATGCTCACGGTATAAGAGTTGGAACAACATGCTCAGACTAATTCGATAAAATGCGCACTTCAGATGGGATAAGTTGACGATCTTAATTTGACTGTAACTTGTTGGTCCTATATAATTATAAACTTGTTGGTGAAACTTTTATAGAGTGATTGTTTGTTTTCAAGAACATAATGGAGATATACATATTTGATTTGGATAGATAAGGCTTTGTATATTAAAATTGGTAATTACGGTTGTTACAAAATGAATAAGAGTTAAAATACCAAATATATCCTTTTGTATTTATTACTTATTTGACTTGATTATTAATATTAGTTTTAAAAGTATGCCATTTGTTAAAATTATACTGGTTACTTGAACGTATATATATACATATATATATAATATATATATATATATATATATATATATA